>VZQC01012009.1:352019-365179 GCA_009823505.1 Rhizomys pruinosus | reverse complement strand
CCTCTCTCTCTCTCTCTCTCTCTCTCTCTCTCTCTCTCTCTCTCTCTCTCATCTGTACTCATTGCTCTAGGTGTGTTGGAATAGTTAGCACTAAGGTTAAGCCTAAAATTTAGTCATGTTGTTCATTGTGTACAGGAAGAAATTCAAGCATTTCATATACCCTTAGAAATGGTAACAGAATTTGCACTAGGTCTGTTTATCTCTTCTTGTTGTACATGTAACCTCCACTATCACTTGTGCAGCCATGTGCCAGCTAATGGAGGGAGATGACCAGACACTTTGCATTCATGTTTGTCTACACTCTAAATCTATTGCATGGTTCCTATATCTGGCTGACTTCTTCCTGAACTATAGTCTCAAATCCAATTTATAGAGTGGTTAAATAGTTTGGTCAATTTTTTTATAAAATATTTTTTATTGATGTTTTGTATATTTCATACATCATTTTTCAATCCCTTTCCATGCCCTCCACCCCACCCCAGTTCCTGCATTCTGCCATACATGTATTGTATCTTTTTCTCAGTCTTTTTAAAGATTTACCTGTAGAGGTTTATCATTTGGGGCAGAAGTTAACTGCTTCAGTCAGTTCTCTGACCCAGTCCTTTTGTCATTGTTGTTCCCTCCTATTTGTATTGCTCCAAAATATGCCTACATATCATCACATATATACCAAAATTATTACATCTGAAAATGAATTATATGTTAATTCCAAAATAAGTTTAGGAATTCACATGTATTCCTTTAGTTTTATATTACTCTAAGATGTGAATACATACCCTCCACCCATAGACGAAAATTACCAAATTCTGAAAATAAGTGGTAAGTTAATTCTAGAGCCTGTTAAGGGATTCACATTATTATAACACAGTTGCTTTAAAATAAAAATAAATATAACATTGACTCTGCTCAGCTTGCCTTTCAAAGAGGGATTTGGTGCTAGCATCCACAAATTAGGGATACCATTCGTCCTTTGTTTTTCTGGGACTGAGTTCCATCCATTTACCTGTAAAGTTCATGATTTCACATTTCTTTATCACTACATAGAACTCCATTGTGTACCACATTTTTGTTATCCACGCCTCAGTTGAGGGGCATTTGGGTTGGTTCCAGGTTTTCGCTATTGTGAAGAGAGCTGCAATAAACATAGATGTGCATTTATCTTTGTGATAGGATGAGTCTTGTGGGTATATGCCCAGGAGTGGTATGACTGGATCAGGTGGTAGGCTCATTTTGAGTCTTTTAAGGGTTCTCCACACTGCTTTCCATAGTGGTTGTACCAGTTTATTTTCCCATCAGCAGTGGATGAGTGTTCCCCTTTCCCCACAACCTCTCCAGCATTTGGTGTCTTTTGTCTTCTTGATCTTAGCCAGTCGTATTGGAGTGAGATGATATCTGAGAGTGGTTTTTAATTTGCATTTCCTTAATTATTAATGATCTTGACACTTTTTATTTTTATTTTTTAAATTTATTTCTATATGTGTATGAATGCACTATCTGCATGCAGGTCTGTGCACCCTTGTCGTGCAATGCCGCGGAGGTCAGAAGAGGGTGTTGGATTCCCCTGGAACTGGAGTTCTCCTGGAATTGGAGTTTCAGACTATTCTTGGCTGCCATGTGGGTGCTGGGGATCGAACCTGAGTCCTCTGTAAGAGAGGTCGGCACTCTTAACCACTAGGCCATCTCTCCAGCCCGATCTTGACACTTTTTAAGATGTTTCTCAGCCATCTTTACTTTCTCACTAGTGAAGTCTTTGTTCAGCTCTTTACTCCATCTTTTGAGTGGGTTATTTGCTTTCTTACTTCTTTGTTTTGAGTAGTTTATATATTCTGTATGTTAATACTCTGTCAGATGTATCACTGGTGAAGGATTCCTCCCACTCTGTGGGTTTTCTCTTCATTTCATCAATTGTTTCTTTCTCTGTGCAGAAGCTTTTGGGTTTAATGTGGTCCCACTTGTCAATTGTTGACCTTACTTCCTGTGCAGCTGCTGTCTGATTTATAAAGTCTTTTCCTACACCTATGTCTTGCAGGTTGTTGCCAACATTTTCTTCTAACACCTTCAGAGTTTTGGGTTTCATGTTGAGGTCTTTGATTCACTTGGTGTTGATATTTATACAGGGTGAGAGGTAGGGGTTTAATTTTGTTCTTCTACAAATGGTGATCCAGTTTTGCCAGAACCATTTGCTGAAGATGCTAGTTTTTCCTCCACTGAGTCTTTTTGTCCCCTTTGTCAAATATGAGGTAGTTGAAATTATATGAGCTCGAGTTTGGATCTTCAATTTTGTTCCATTGGCCAATGGGTCTGTTTTTGTGCCAGTGCCAAGATGTCTTTATGACTACAGCCCTGTAAAATGATTTGAAGTCTAGTAAAGTGATTCCCCTGTATTTCACTTTTTGCTTGGGTTGCTTTAACTATTTGGGGTCTTTTGTTTTTCTAAATGAATTTAAGGATTTTTTTCCCAAGTCTGTGAAGAAACTCATGGGGATTTAATTGGGATTGCATTGAGTCTATATATTAATTTAGGTAGAATGGACATATATTAATTTTTCCAATCTATGATTATGGAAGGTCTTTCCATTTTTTGATGCCATCTTCAATCTCCTTCTTTAGGGGTTTAAAATTTAAAAAAATTTTAGGTTAATTTTGTATCCCGCCACTTTACTGAAACTCTTAATCAATTCTAGGAGTTTTCTGGTGGAGATTTTTTAAATCCCTTACGTAAACTATCATATCTGCAAAAAGGGATAGTTTGACTTCCTCTTTTTCAATTAGTACTCCTTTAATTTCCCTTTCTTGCCTTATGGCCCTTGCAAGCCTTTCAAGCACTATATTGAAGAAGAGTGGTGATAGTTGGCAGCCTTGCCATGTTCCTGCCTTTAAGGGGAATGCTTCTACTTTTTCTCCATTTAGGATGATGTTGGCACTGGTTTGTTGTACATGGCTTTGATTATGTTGAGGAATGTTTCCTCTAGTCCAGTTCCCTCTAGAACTTTAAAAATGAAGGGATGCTGGATCTTATCAAAGGCTTTTTCTGCATCAATTGAGATGATTGTGTGGTTTTTGTCTTTCAGTACATTCATGTATTTTATGATAGTTATTGATTTATGTAAGTTGAACCATCCCTGCATCTGTGGTATGAATCCAACTTGGTCATGATGGATGATCTCTTTGATGTGTGTCTGTATGTGATTTGCAAGTATTATACAATTCTGCAGGACCTTAAGTCACAGATTAATTCCAGCACACTAATAGTGGGGGACTTCAGTACCCCACTGAGCCCAATGGATAGGTCAACTGGACAAAGACTAAACAGAGAGACATCTGAACTAAACAATACAATACACCAAATGGGCCTCACAGACATCTCTGTAATATTCTATCCAAACACCAGAGAATATATTTTCTACTCAGCACCTCATGGGACATTGTCCAAAATTGACCACATGCTGGGACACAAAAGAAACCTCAAAAAATACAAAAGGATTGAAGTAATTCCGTGCCTATTATCAGATCACAGTGCAATAAAGCTCAATATCAACACCAGAATAAGCTCTATTATGTACAAGAACACATAGAGAACAAACAACCCAATTCTGAATAATGAATGGGTCAGAGAAGAAAGAAAGAATGAAAGAAAAGTATTCATGGAACGAAACAAAAGACACAATACAACCCAGCAAAACTTGTGGGATATTTTAAAAGAAGTCCCAAGAGGGAAATTTATAGCCCTAAGTGCCTGCATAAAAAAAGAAAGGGAACAAATAAATGATCTAACACTGCAGCTAAAAACACTTGAGAGACAACAACAAATGAACCCTACACCTAACAGACAGGAAGAAATATAAAAAAATCAGAGCAGAAATCAACGAAATTGAAACTGAGAAAACAATACAAAGTCAATGAATCAAAAAGCTGGTTCTTTAAAAGGTCAAATTTTTATAGATGTTCAGAAATATAGCTGTATAGAATTAATGTTTAAGCTTATTCATTCTTCAAATCTTGGTGCTCAAGGGACTGCATCTCACTTTTTAATTATTATTTATGGAATTTATTCCATGGTAACAAAAAACGCAATCATGCAATTTGCAGATAAATTGATAGAAATAAAAACTGTTTTACTAAATGAAGTAACATAATGTAATGACCCCTCTTGTACTTTAAAGACAATAATGTTCTCACTAATAATAGTTAACATGACTCCTGTCACTTGGCTCACTAAGAGTTAACAGACTTCTTTGGACTTGATTGATATAGAGGCTTGAGGAAGGGGCAGCCTGCTACCAAATTACCCTTCTTGGTTTCTACATACATGAAAGGAGGTCTGTTACTTTACCAGTCTCTTAGCCTTGAGTGTGCTGTGCTTGCTTTCTTACCATTACGATAAGAAATTTCCCACGTGTTTTTCACTGCTTGAGCATTTATCATATGTAAACTCAGTATGAACTTCAAACACTGAACTTCCAATAAAACCTCTCAAGAGGGCAGTGAAATCTCTTGAGCAGACAAATGTCAAGGGTCTACTGAGCTAATCTCAGTGTTTTGGCATCTGTCAAGCGGGGCACTACACAGTAGTGGGGGCAGGGGCTACACCACAGAATCAGAGAAACAAGTTGGATATATTCTCTCTTATTTGTGGTTCCTAGCTCCAAATGCTTAGATATGTGTATATATCCTCATGGAACTGCATGTGCTAGGAAAGTAGAAACGATCCATGGGGCTTAAGGAGAAGAAAGAAGTAAAGCAAGGAGAATAGCAGGAGCCAGGTGTTATCAAAGGGGAAATGGGAAAATGGGCGATACTTTATATGGGGAGAGAATAGGAAGGCTATGGAAGAAAGAGAGGGAGAGAGGAAGAAAGAGAGGGAGAGAGACAGAAAGAGAGAGGAAGAGGAGATACTTAGATGGTATGAAAAACCTGAGGGAAATGTTTTGGTTCAAAAGCCTATTGTAAAAAACATATGATGTATACTTGAATACATGTGTTTTACTGATGGGTATATAACAAAAAACACTGCATGCCTTTAGTCCTAGCACTTGGGAGGCAGAGGCAGGTGGATCTTTGTGAGTTCAAGGCCAGCTTGGTCTACAGAATGAGTTCCAGGACAGCTGGGACTACAGGGAGACTCTGTCTCAAAAAGACCAAAAAACAAAACAAAACAAAACAAAAACCCAAAACCAAAAACAAAAAACCCCACATTGCCAGGCATAGGAAACCTCCACTTGAGTTATTGGTCACAGTAGGCCATGAGACTCCCTAAATAACAAATGCTATTGCCATAGCCCTTGATCGTTTCCCAGAACTTGAAGACAGGACACAATTTGGATACAAGACTTAAAGCAATGGAGCTGGAAGTAACTTGGAAGCTCTTCCTTAAAGATGGACTCATGATATCAGAGGAAACTATGCAAACTTCCAAAGGAGAAACAAACAGTGATTTCATCCAGCTGTAAGTTCTATGAACCACAACAATAACAATCCCAGAAAATGATCTCTACTGGTGAAACAGTGGCACTTTTATCTCAGGAGTGATCAAAAACAGCTCTTTAATTGGACTTAAGTTATGCCTGATGGCAGGAAACTAGTGTGGTGCTGTAAGCACAGCCAAATACACATGCCTGCAGAGGTCATAGATCCTAGAGAAAAACCAACATTTAGAACAACATATTTTATTACTGTATTCCAAATATTTATCCTTAGATTTAAAGACATTGCCTTTTTTTTTTTTTTTTTTTTTTTGTTTATTTTCGAGACAGGGTCTCCCTTTAAGTCCCAGCTGGCCTGGAACTCGCTCTGTAGACCAGGCTGGCCTTGAACTCACAGAGATCCACCTACCTCTGCCTCCTGAGTGCTAGGATTAAAGGCGCGCGCCACCACGCCTGGCAGACATTGCACTTTTTATCACTCACCAAAGCTTCTTTTTGCAATAGTTGGAGACTCTTTCAATGCTCTGCAACTGGTCAAATGCAGAGAATAAATGTCTGTGAGATGCACAGCCCTTAGTGACATATTTACAATGCAACATTTATATTTAAGGCTCAGAGAACACAGGAGAACAGGGGTTGAGAAGAATATCAATGCATCTGTCACCAGTGAAGCTTCCTCATATAACACATGGTGATTAACCCCAAAAGCCACAACTAGCCAAAATGCAAATAATAAGAAACTGCAGAATGTTTATTCCTAAATAGGACACCCCTATCAAATGTCTGTTCCCTAGGCTCAGGGCCCATTAAGGAAGAGGTGTTAGAAAGAACATAAGAGCCAGAGGTGGTGGATGACCACAAGGAAACAGTTTTCCAAATGGGTGGGAATTTATTCAAGAATTTACAGCAATGGCAGCAGCATGCACCAGACCATGCAAGCTCGAGCCAGACAAAATCCCAGCACAGAGGTGGGGAAAACCTTAGTTGAGGAATTATTAACAGTCAATAACTACTGGGAGAGGGAGAGTTGGTTTTCTTTAAGAAACTAGATAGGTTAGTTAGGTTTCAGTGGATGGACACACACTGAATGACATTTGGAGCCTCGACTTGTTAGGTTTTACTATATGTGACAGAATACATGAAATCTGGTGGGGAGCTAAAGAGAGGTGACATAAGAAGGGGTTCTAAATATGATTAAAATATATTGTATGAAATTTGGAAAAGTTGAAAAATGCATTGTATGAAATTCATTCTTAACTGCTAACCCATCTCTCAACCCCCGTGAACCTTAGTTTTGATTGTGAACTTGACACCATCTAGAATTACCTGGAAGGTCTCTGGGAATGTCTGTGTTGGCTGATGTGCAAGGAATCACCTATTATGTGCAGCACCTCTCCTGGACTTAAAGTTCTGGACTGTCTGAGAATGGGGAATGTGCACCAAATGCTACCCTGTGTGCCTTCATTGCTCTCTGCTCTTGATTCTGGATGTCATGTGCCCAGTTCTCCAGTTCCTGCCACTATGACTTGCCTGATGTGATGGACTGTAGCCTGGAATTATGAGCTAACATAAATCTTTTCAACTAAAAACAAAACCACCAACAACAAATAAAAAATTGGATGAGAGGATGAGTGGATGAAGGCATGTGCGATTATAATTAAATCTGAGGAATTCTAACCAGCAAGAGAAGAGGCACAATGAGAAGAAACACTCTGACATGAGGTCCTCTTGGTGCACTTTCTTGTAGGGTCAGATACTCACACATTTTATCCACCTAGCATCCTTATTTTAGGAGTGGGTCTGTTTGCTGATCATCTAGCATCTGTACTTTTTCTTCTTTATCTAATTAGTGTACATTAATTCCGTAAAATAACAGGTTTAATTATGTTGTTTGTATATTTAAGCTTCTGTAATTTTGGAGCAAAAAGCACTACCAGAAGCTGTGACCAAAGTTATGCTTTTTCGCATGGCTCTCCAAAGGCCATCCTCACCTCCCTGTGTAGTGTAAGCTGTCCTCAACTGAACCTTCAGGCCTCTGCCTGCCACTGTCTTCCTCTAATGACTTCATTCACTGTGGGAAAATTCAGTTAAGACTGGAAGCATTCTAAACCAATGGGACTTCTCTGGCCACATCCATGGGGTGGGATTATTGATGAAAAGATTTAGGATTTGGCCCTGGGAGTTGAATCATGCTGTCTATATAACCAGACATTTTATTTATTTATTTATTATTTATTTATTTATTTATTTATTTATTTTTTAAAAGAACTTGGGCACTTCTCTGTGAGACTGTTCAGTTCTTTTTTTTTTTTTTTTATGTGTATGAATGTACTGTCTGTATGCAGGTCTGTGCACCCATGTCGCGCAATGTTGCGGAGGTCAGAAGAGGGCGTCGGATTCCCCTGGAACTGGAGTTCTCCTGGAATTGGAGTTACAGACAGTTTTCAGCCACCATGTGGGCGCTGGAGATTGAACCCGGTTCCTCCGCAAGAGCGGTTGGCGCTCTTAACCGCTAGGCCATCTCTCCAGCCCATAACCAGACATTTTAAAATAAAAGCTCTCTGTCTGCATTTGGACCTTAACATGCGTCCACGTGATGTGCTTTCCTGTGCGTGTTTTCGACATAGATGGTCCTGGGAATAAATGCCCCCCCCAACACAAATGGGCCCCACTACAATTCACACTTGCTGAAGTTTTGTTTTAGGATGCTCTATTTCCATTGCTTTCCATACTGATCACATGCTCACTTCTGCTGAGATCTTTCTGCATTATACATTCCTTTTACTATTTTCCCTTGTAGGATCTTGTCTCCCACATGGGTTTTTTGACCTATCCGAAAGTTTCAGTGATTACACTTCTTTGTTGGATAATAAAGACCAAACGCAGTCAGAAATTCTAGGCTCTTCTCCATTTGATCTTCACCTTTCATTTCCTGTAACTCTATTGTATATTCTTTGCTTCAAAGCAGCACTTTAGAAAAGGCGAATTCTAGAAAACTAGGATGCTTTACTGGTGAGAAGTCTGAGAATGTGAGTTCTAGGCTCCCATCCCAGAGAGCAAATCCATCTTAATTATTAGGATCCAAATGATTGATTTAATTTAATAACTGATCACACACAAAGAATGTCTGTGAGTTACCCAAGCCTAAGTGACACATCTACAATGCAAACCTCTACATCTAAGCCTCACAGAAGAAGGAGTAGAGAGACTACTCATACATCTCTCAGTTCCCATCAGCAAAGCCTAGTCATGAAACAGAGGGTGATGAACACAGAAGGTCACACCTGGGCAAAGTGTAGAAAATAAGAGATTGCAGAGTGTGAGTCTCTAGACAGGACTCCTATATTAAACTTCACCCATTCAGGGCTCAGGGACCATTGCAGAAGAGGGGGCAGAAACGTTGTAAGAGCGAGGGAGGAGTTTCATGACCGTAAGGAAAAAGAGTTTTACAGGCTCCTGGGTCCTTGCTTATATGTAGTTACAGCAAAAGATTCAGGAGTTTAAAAATGTTTGGGCCATATTAATTAACACACAACCAAAACATGCATTAGGGTCACTTTTCCCATAAATTCTTGCCAGCATTTGTTTTTAAAATATTTTATTGAATTTTTATGTATTTCATGGAAAATATCTTTTTTTTTTTAATTTTTTTATTAATTTTATTTATTTCTGTATGTGTACGAATGTATTGTCTGCATGCAAGTCTGTGCACCCGTGTCGTGCAATGCCGCGGAGGTCAGAAGTGGGCGTCGGATTCCCCTGGAGCTGGAGTTCTCCTGGAGTTGGAGTTTCAGACGGTTCTCAGCCGCCATGTGGGTGCCGGGGATCGAACCTGGGTCCTCTGCAAGAGTGGTCGGCGCTCTTAACCGCTAGGCCATCTCTCCAGCCTAAAATATCTTAATCATCTTTATATCCCTCCCGTATCCACTCCCTCCCATAGGCCCCCTCTGCTGGATTTCATGCATTCTGTCATTTACATTAAGGCCTATTGAATAAAGTTAGAATTTCCAGACATTCCTCGGTGCAAGTTCACTTACGGGTTCTAGTCAGCCTATCTAGAATCCTTCCCTTAAAGGTCATTGTTCTACCAAAAAATTAAAACAGGACCCCTGTTATTTCCCATTTGATGCTTCAAGGTGTCTTCTTTGCGGTTATATATTTTAAGAACATTTTTAGATAAAAATGAAAACATATGGGTTCGCCATGGCATTTTCAACTGTATGTGCCCCTGCCCTCCGCCGTCCTTCTCTGGTTGGCTTCCTTCCCCTGAGATAGTCTCCACATTTCAGTTTATCACACACACTCCATTGTCCCCTTTCTTCCTTCCCTCTAATGATTCTTCTAGTTTCATTATCTACATATACATACACAAACAATGCACCCATATGCACACTTATAATTTTAAATGTATGTGTTGATATTCCCCAATATAACTCCAGGTATATTGATTGTGATCAGTGAGGAGAAATCTTTCAAAGAAAGGTCATGGTGCTATGCACAGGGTGGGGCAAGGGAAGGGGAAAGCTCTGAGGCCCCTGCCATATGGCAACTACCTTTTCACTTTGTTCATTACACCGTTATCTAAGTAGAGATTATTTTTCTTCCTGTTATCCCTTGTACTAGTGTTGTGCCCTGGCTTTAGAATGCGCAGTGTTTCCTCCCCATGGCCAATACACTTATTCTTCATGGACCTGCTGATATTCCATTCCCATTGAAAGCCTGCTGAAGCCACAGCTGAATATATCTCTCTTCCAGACCATATTTATTTCTTCCTGTCTTGTTTTACTTAGTACTTTCCACATGGAGTTTCTTCCTGTTTATTTATGCTCAAGGCAGTCGTGGGACCTCTGGGGGCACCATTTATCTGATTTTATTTGTAAATTCTCATCAAGTTGTCATAGCCACTATCATGTTTAATTTAAATAACCAAATCTGATGAGTTTTTTTACTTTAGCACAAATGCTGGACTGCCTGAATTAATGATGAGCCATCTTATGTCCACACTTTGACCTTCTGAGAACTCATGGAGCAGAGAATTTAATTCCCTGTGGCTCATGCTGAGCCCCACTATCATTCAGAGGCAATAAGCTTCCTCTCCCAGCCGTTGCATTCATAGCATGGTCAGTGAGAAGCATCCTCCCCTAACAGTGCTGAGATGGTCTCAGGGAAGATGCAGGCATTATTAATGAGCATTTTCAAGTTTTGTAGTGGCTCCGTTTTATAAACAGTGATTTGTATTACATTCCAAGAACGTACAATCATATTTCTTTTATTTTTTGGGGGGGGTTGACTTATATTTCATTCTATATAATAAATTATCAGTGCCTTTTTTTCACTCTGTAAAAGATCTAGAAAATTTGTAACATAACTCTTATTTTCCACTTCAAGAAAGAAACTGATGGCCAAGTTGGTGTGTCTGTAAGACAGAAGGAACAAGCACAAGGCCTGTGAATGACAATGATAGAACGAGATACCACCCAAGAGGCAAAAAT
Source organism: Rhizomys pruinosus (assembly GCA_009823505.1). NCBI lineage: Eukaryota > Metazoa > Chordata > Mammalia > Rodentia > Spalacidae > Rhizomys > Rhizomys pruinosus. The sequence goes on along the minus strand of VZQC01012009.1, from coordinate 354,264 downwards.
GCAACTGACTACTATAAATAGTAGCCAAAAACTCATTATATAGGGGGAGATTAATTCAAATAACTAGGAAAATGCCTTTTTTATTTATACATGTAATCATTTAAGAAGAGAGATTAAGAATTCATTGTTCCAATGACTGCTTTAGTCATACAGGGAGGTGATATAATTGAGTAGGATCCATTACTTATGTTGGATTTTTACACTTACTGGCTTAAAAACCAGTCACCAGAAGTTGATCTACAGTTACTCAGTGTGAGACGCTGGCAAGCCTAGCTGGTGTATCCTCACCTGAGGATTACATCAGTAGACTGAGTTCCTTAAAGGCAGACTGTATGCTAATTGATTTAACGAATACCCAAGTGGCTCTAAGCTCAGAAACCCTATCTAAGCTGTAGAAATGTAGCCGGTAAAAAACAGAAGTGAATAGATTATGTATATTAACATCATTCAAGAACCATGGGTCATGATGCTATATCACAGCTCTGCCTCCCAAGGCTCAGGGATCATTTCAGAAAAGAAGATGAATATTATAAGAGCCAGACATAGTATATGAGCATGAGGAAACAGAGCTTTCCAGATAGCTGGTCAGTTAATCATATGAACTCACAGCCATGAAGACAGAATGCATAAGTCCCATGCAAACTATGTCAGACAGAGTCCCAGCATGGATGTGAGGAAGTGGATAAGAAAGCCCTGTAATACCTAAGGAACTATTGGGATCCTATGGCTGCTGGGAGGGGCAGGGATGTGACTCTTAGAGGGCTAACCAGTTTCCAGTGAATGGACCCACCATGAAGGACATTTGGGGGACACAAATTAGACTGTAGAGGCCATATATACATTATTATTAGAGTACATTAAATTGGGCAGGGGGCAGTAGGGGATGGGGGGATGGAGGGGTCTAAATATCATCAAATTATATTTCATGAAAATTACAAAAAATTCATAATTTTTTAAAAGACAAAAGCAAATAAACAGAACCATGGTGAAGTGGGGTATGAGGAAATGGGGGTGCTTGGATTGGCACAAGTCCAGTAGTTATACACACTCTGGTAGCTTCTTTTGGTTCTCAGTCAGAATGAGCTGGCCACAGAGCATCTACTCAACAAATGTTTGTAAGATGTATGTTGAGTAAGCAAGCTGCTTAAAGATGCTTTCTAAAAAAGAGTAAAAGGGTTATTCTCATATAGACATAAAAATGAACATGGATTTATGAGTTTTGTTTAAATCATGAGAGATTGAGGCAGATGTGGAGCTGAAGCAAAAGGGTATTTTAGGAAGATACTTATATACATATACGAATGATTTAAATGGATTTATATATGGCAGAAAAACTAACTTTTCAAAAGAATGAAAGATAATTGAACTTTACTTGATAGGATAGAATTTATACATCTAGAGGCAAGAATAACTCTGTGTGTACATGTTTGCATGTATGTACATGTGTGTCAGGTGTGCATGCATGTGTGTGCATATGTATGGAATATGGATGTGGCATGTGGAAGGCAGAAGCTGCAGTGAGGTGCCTTTTTTGATTGACCTTCACTTTACTTTTGGAGACAGAGTCCCTCCTTGAACCTGGAGCTCACCAATTTAGCAAGACTGGCTTGCCAACAGGCTCCAGGGATCCTCCTGTGTCTGCTATCCAGAGCTGGGATTGCAGATGTGTGCTGCCATGCCCCTCTCTTTCATGTGCAATTTAGGGGCTTGAGTTTAAATCTTCATGGTTGGGAGCAGGTACTTTACCAGCCAAACTATCTCCTCAGCTCAATATTTACCTTGTATCTCTATAATTTTTTTGTGAATTACAGTTTCAAGATATCTCAAAGTCAAGGAAAAAGTGGAATTAGATAACCTGGAATGAAATCCTTTAGAGTACACAATGCATAATTTTTCCATAAAAGAATAATTTGCTTTGTTTTTCCTACAAAATGAACTGAACTTGCCTTTCTTCACAAGCAGCAGAGAGCTGGTGGATCACCCTCTGACTGCTTTCTTGTGTAGGGCACTCTGTACTAGAACTTTTTTATTCATTTAGTTTTTTGAGAGGGGATCCCTAGCTCCAGGCCACCTGGAAGTCACTATGTAGACCATGCTGGCCTTGATTTCACACAGATTCACTTCCCTGGGCCTCTCAATTACCGAGATTAAAAGTGCACCACGAGAGGGTCCGGAGAGTCCGGCGGCCAGGGCGGCTGCGCCTTTGGGCAGGATACCCAGAAGCCACCTGGGCGAGTAGCTTGGG
>VZQC01012009.1:79376-342471 GCA_009823505.1 Rhizomys pruinosus | reverse complement strand
AAATAAATAAATAAATAAAAGAGAAAAAAAGCTAATTTAGTTCTTGGGTGATTACCTAAGAACCCCAGTTCTCTGATGTAGACATTTCTGATGATTCCTGATAGAAGGCTTTGCGTTTTTTACTATTTACACCTGCATTTTATTTTGTCTCACATTATTTTCACTGTTCCTTACCGTCCTGTTTTACTGAATACACAGGAAGTTTGGGAAATACATGATCCCCAGTACACTACTTGCATTAAATAGCACTCATATTTTCTGGAAATAAAATAAATATTTGTTTCTCTCTCTTTAAAAAAAAAAAAAAGTGCACCACATCTGGTGATAGATCTTACTATTTTTAAAATAATAAAGTTTAATATCTTGTGAGATGATAATTTAGAAAAATATTTTGACATTATTTTTGTCAATATTTTGACATTATTGTAAAATATTTTTCATGAATATTTTAATAACTACTTTGTGAAATAATGAAGAAAAGGTAACTATTTGCTTGTAATGAATATAAAGGAGGTTCACAGAAGCTCCATGTAAACGAAGAAGGAATGGATAGCACTGGAACACATTTCAATTTTTCTGATTATAAACCTCTTGCAAAGAGTTAAGACCGTATCTGCCATACAACATAAACAAATACTTCGTTTATTAATACTGCAGACTCGGCCAGAAATGCATACAAAAGTGTGCATGTCCAGATATTTTTATTTTATATCCTTTAAAAATGATTAGAAAATACTCAAATGTTATATTATTCTTTTACAATCATTGTATATTCAAAAATCCAACAGATATCAAGTATATTCCAACATTAAGCAATGAATACAACTTTATTTTCTAGTTTTAGGCACTAGAAAATATTTTTTATTGTCTACCAAATCTCTTTAATCCTTTATAGTAAGTACTATACATTTCATTTTCATAATCATCACTGTTACAAATAACACTTATTCCAGGTACTGTTAATTTTTATAGAAATTTATTCTTTATAATAATAAGCTTAAGGGAGACAGATTTTTTTTAAACCTATCTCACAGATGATAAAACTAACACTTCATGAAGCTAACTAACTTGGTCAAGATTGAATAGACAGAGAGGTTGGAAATTAGTTCTGAGTCTAGAACTTTCCTCCTTTACTACTATGTGCAATGCAAATGTTCATTATGCTATCCCTACCCATTTATTTTTATGGAAGAGTGATCATCAATGAGAGGATTCCTGACCATCTATGTGTATGCACAGTGGAGACATCTCCTGATTCAAATATCAATGACAAAATGCCAAGAGACTGGTGAATTGATGCTCAAATCACAGGGGCTCTTAGAAGTAACCCAAAGGAGTATTTGAAATGCGATTCCAACTCGGGGCAGCTTTGGTGGCACATCTGGTTATTATTTGTCATCTGATATTTATCGTCTGGTGTTCCTTTAAATGTGTATCACTGCGTGTGCTGCCTTCCACCTGATGTTCTTCTCCCTTGGACCAGGGCTCGCAGCTCCAGGGTACTGTAAACCTCAGGATTGTCTCCAGCCAGCCAGTTAACAGTCTTAGCTTGAGCCGCAGCAGGAAGGATGAGGGAGGTGAGAAGTAAGATCTGAGAGAAAGAAAGACAGACTCAGAGAGACCAGGAGTAATTCCACAAGGGGAAAACTCGCTTTACTGCTGTAACTCAGATTTTTTTTAATTTTTTTATTTATTTATTTTTATACAGAACCTTGTAGGGGGCTGGGACATACAGAATTGGGGGTTGGGATAGGCAGGACCTCAGGCCATATGCTACAGTAATGTGACAATACTTTGCCCAAGGCATCAAAGATACTTGACGCCAGGGCAGGTGTCACAAGCAGGCAGGGTCTCAGCAGTAGTCCAGGCTTAGAGGCTGCTTGCTGACTCTCTGAGTGCTTCTGCTTTGTAATCTATGGTAAACCTATGGTCGAACAAAGCTATTCTATGACTCCACAAGAAAAATCAGAATCTTCTGATTGGCCTTTCTATTGTTCCTCCATTGCATCAGATATGTTCCCTATATCCTTGTTTGGGGTTTAATTACTCAAGTAACCAGGTTTTTAAATTTCCCTAGGAAAGCAAGTTCCCACTTGCTTTGCCTCCCGTGTTTTGGCAGGGTGTTAACCTGTATGCTTCTAGGTGATCCACTGCTTCCTTACGTTGGATCCTTTCCTCTCTGCTGGAATTATCCTCATAAGGCGAATAGAAATTCCTGCTTAAAGGTAATTTTCTCTGAAAACCACAGGGGAAATGAAATTCATCCTCTGGTGTTTGCTGTTCTCTTTAGTCCAATTTTGTACCATAGTGTCTTCAAACTTTCTTCGGCTTCCTTTTTCTTTTTTTTTTATTATTTATTATTTTTTTATTTTTAAGGGATTCTACAATATAATGACACAGTTGTTTGCAGATAACATTGATGTTACTCAGTATGTCATGCAATTAGGTAATTGATGCATTGTGCAAGTATCTATGTCCAAATTTTGAACAACCCAAGTTTCCCATAGTCTAGTTGGAGAAGCTTGTATGCACAGGCATGTTGATCAATTAGGGGTCCAGACTATATTCCTGTAGTTTCATGATTCACCCCTATCTCTCTGCAGCCCTTACAATCTACCACTCCTCCTCTTCTGCAGTTTGTTCCCTGGGCTTTGGGAAAGGGGCACAAGTGGATGAGAAGAAAACAGTCTAATTTCTTTGGAGTTGTCATTTTGGACTTTAGTCTGTTCAGGTTGTTTTCCTTCTTGGGTTGACAGCTTTTCCAGTGGTACCCTTTTTAGTCATACTAACAAAGCACAAGATATTGGATATACAGGCATTTAAGCAGTACTAATTATTATGTCAAGCTAAGCTGTGAGCATAGACACAGATGCTTGGATGGTATGCTAATCCGCAAACTGTGGTTTCTCTATAAAGGGTGACAAGTTCTTATTGTGGCTTATAACATCTCCTAACCACTAGAGGACATAAGCTTGTGGCATCCACTGTGAGTTATTCCTCCAAGGAGAGAGCTAATAGCCAATTAGATTTGGGATATATATAGGCACTTGGCTGCCACTGTTGCACAGTATCTTCAGGCTGTTGAGGTGTAGTTGATATTGATGGAGGAGTCTCGCTTGTCTCAGGGAGACCAATATTTTGCTGTATTGCTTTAGTGGCCTTTGGTAACACTCTCTGGCATTTCAGAGGCCAGTTGCACACTAGCAAGTGATGTTTCATAACATTTTTCATGCTCACCAGGTCTTTGACAACAGGGACTTACTGCCTTTCTCCTTGCATATATCCCACTTATAGGCAAAAGTTATATAATTATAATTATAATTATATAACTTATAATTGGGGGGGCGGGTTTGAATCCCCTAGCCAACATCTCCTAGCTTCCTTTTTCTTATACAGAATATCCAAGGGAGCAAACCTCTAGGTGACTGTGTTCAAGTAATTAACCCTAACCAAGCAGAAAACCAACAAAATCTCTAAGTCATCACTTACTGTTTTAGAATGTGTCAAGTTATGGAATAAAACATGTAACATTTTCTGCCTCCCTTTATATCTGAGACACAGAAGATAGAAATGCCTCACTTAGAAATGTATATCTGAGTCTGGTTTATTTGGTTTATTTCACTTGATGATCTCCAGCTCCATCAGTACCATACAAATGACAGATTCATTGTGCTCACATGTGTACCACACTTCTTTTATACATCTGTCTACTACGGGGCTGATTCCACACCGTGTGCTGTCAATGGGGCCATGGTGAACCTGTGTGCTGGTATCTCTTTGTAAGCTGCTTTTCTTTCTTTGGGTATATGTGTCCATAACTGGAATAGCAGGATCATATGCTGCTCTACTTCGAGTTTTTTGAACACTTCCATGGTCTTTGGATTCATTTTCAAATACTGCATTTTTTTTCTATTATGTGTAATCTAGGGTTTTTAAAACAGAAATAGAAGCATGATAGAGCCTGTGAAGAGAAAGTCGATACAAGGAAAGTGGGAGGGGACAGACAGAAGGTGCACATGATCAAGTACCTTATTTATACGTGGAAAACTCAGAACAAATCCTCTTCTTTTGTACAACTAATGCATGCTAATAAAAATGCAATATAATTTATGTTTTTTTTTATTTTTATAATGCATCTATTAATCATTTAGGATTTCATGCAATATAAATTATGATTTTTAATTAACTCCTTAAGCAGTGCATATCCACGTGGTTTCTTCATACATCCTTGGTTTCAACTAACCTTCTCCTTGCACCCCATCCTCCCCCCACCAACAATAGCCACCTAAGTCCTGGTGTCCCACCCCCACCTCAGAATGTGACCAGCAGAGAAGTCCTAAGTCCAAGCGCCCTCTCCTTTCTTAATTTTTGACTACTGAGATGAAAACTCAGTAGATTTGGATCCTTGTATCTGTTTACTCCTTAACTGTTTGACCAGAGATTGTTTAATTAACCCCACTAAAGCTTAGTTTCCTTATCTAATAGGTAGCAGTACATTCTTTGACTTATTGTGGGAAAATCCATTCTCCTTGAGTTAGGCCTCCTGGCCTCTGGATAAATATGTTGTCACCCAATATACATTGACAAGCATATGTCCACTTTCAGATCAGATCTCTGGTTTGATAATTGTCATGCATGTGAAACTCCATTCCTTTATTGATGTGAAAACATATTTCTAGACATATCCCCAGAGTACACTGCTTTCCACGTGGGTTCTCCTACGTTGTTCTTCCAATATCTATCAGTTGACCTGCCTCATTTACTTCAAATCTCTATCAGCTGCACAGACATAATCTTGAATGTGTATGGTGCAGGGTGTTCTGGAAGACACTGGAGCTTGGAGTCCATGTGGATTCGGGCCTCAGCACTGCTACTGAAGTCTCATGGTATAAAATCAACTTTTTAATTTCTAGAAAGTGTGATTTTTGCACAAGCAAAATAACTATACCAATGCCTGCTTCTTATGTTTAATTGGAGCATAACTCAGACCAACATATTTTCTACTAAATTGCCATAAAATTATTAGAAAGTTCATTTCTTAGGGAAAAATCCATTAATCTAGTTAATGAAATGCCATATGAATAATGAACCCCAGAGGCTAATGATCAAAATTTCATCCCTAAGGTCTAGCCTGTCATCTCATCTCATCTGCACCTTAAGGACAAATGGGGTCAGTTATGACCTTAGCTCTTGCTAATCCAGAATTCTAATATTTTCTCCCTCAGATGTTCTCCTTTCCTTTCATATGGCTGCATTTTGAAGTGAGACTTGTCTTCAGTAAGATTCTTATATGGTTAATCTCACTTCTATGAATATGACAATGAAAATAACTAGAGTAAAACATTTTTTGTAAACCCAACTAGAGCAATTCACTCCATTATTTTGCTATTAAAGAGCTTACCAGTTGATAGTTTATTTGGGGGACATTTTTATCTCAATATATATTCTCTGAAACATGTACACATTTGGAAGGCTGGATTGTTATTCTTTAGTTTTGTTTTGCTGCTGTGATTTATTTGGTGTTTATCTCAGATATATCTATTCATGTCCTTACATGATATGGATATTTTCTCCAATATAATCAATCTTTCAAAAGAATATTCCTTTTCTGACTTACTTCTCTTAGAATTATGACACTCCCAGAAGTATTTCTGTATTTGATTTTAATTGGTCATGTTCCATCTAGATGGCTTCAGTCACAGATGGAAGGAATTTTGTGGAGTCACTTAATCAGTTTCTCTGCCTTTGGGCAAGAACGAACCAACTAGAACTGTTTTATGGTATTTCTGCAGAGAGAACTGCAAAAAAAAGAGACAATTCTACTCTCCTGGGAAATGATTGTTTTAAGACAAAATTTGCAAGTCTATTTCAATTTTCTTTCCTTAGGGAAGAAAAGTATGATTTTTTTCTTTTAATATAAAAAATACCCATTAGTTTGTGTTTATTATCAGAGCTAAAGTTTGCCTGTCACTGAATTTATGCTTATGGTGTGTTTTTCTGGTTTCCCTTGATTTCTATGTTTTCCTTTATCATGTAGTGTTTCAGAAATTTTCAGTCCAGTTCTTAATGATATCTGTCAGCTTTGTCTTGCTTTAAATGAAGAACCAAATAATAGTTTGTCACTTTGTGAACTATGTAGAATTTATCCCATTTTATCTTCTTGTTCTTTCCAAACTATATTCTGCTTGGCACTTGTTCATTTGATCTGCAGTTATAAACCAGCTGATGGCTACACTCTCATGTCTGCCTACAGGTCCTGTGGATCTAACATGTTCCCTAATTCCTCTGCAGTGGTCAGACTCTCCCTGCCTGCCTATTAAATTTACTCTTACTGTAGTCAATAGTTGTCTTAATACTGAGAAACATGGAATTCTTTTAGGTTGCAACTTTGTATTTAACATTCTCCTTTCCTGAAGACAGGGGAATCTAGATGATCCTGTACACTAATTTTCTTTCCTCTTGGCTCAAACATTTGTCCTCTGCTGGAGGCAGTGCTCATCCCAGTGAGCGTCCTGACTTGTAGGGCGGATGGAGCATTTGTTCCCCTCTCAGGTAAGAACATGAATTATTCCTAGCTGTGTTTGACCTTCCTCAATTGTTCTGCCTGATGCAATTTGATGCCCTCTTGGGTATTTTTTCATGAAATGCAAATGAATTATAATCATTTCATGCTCTGTTGAACTTTAAAAGGTCACTTCTTGCTAACTGCCAGAGCTCTTCCTGTAACTTTTTTTCTGTTTTCCTGAACTGTCAATTCTTTCTTCCTAGGTCTCGTGAATGCTGAATCTCCTCAATGTCTTCTCAACTAGGGAGGTTGTAGAACAATTTGGTGTCTCCTCCTGTTCCGACACTCTCCAGGCAATACGTTACAATGGCAAAAGGATCGTTCCTGGTTTCCTACACTCAGGGGACAATGTCCTGCTGTGTGGGAATGGAACTTTGTGTGTGGCTTGAAGCAAGAACTTGTAAGACCTGTCCTGGAAGATCTCCAGTTATCCGATATCTCTGTGGGCATTCAGAATTGCCTCTTTGAGTTATCTGTAGCAGGAAGATTCAGGATATTACAATGATTCTTGCTTCACCCCATCTCTGCAAAGTTCCAGAACCAGATGGCGCCTTCCCTTGAGGCACTGAGCAAAATGTCACATTTCTAGTTACCTGTTGCACAAACTGGAGCTCTGCAGCCCTGCCTCCCCATTAGAACCAAGGTGGCTCACTCCTCCCTTCTGCCTGCCCCCCACTTCCTTGCAAAGAGCACAGTAGCCTTCAATATATAGACCTCATTGACAGAAAATAAACGGAATTACTATTCTCCCAGCTCTCCGCATGTGTGAGTCTGCTCACTTTTCCATGGGTGATCTCCTGCAATTTTCCCTCCCCCCTTCTTGCGAGGGCAAAGCCTAGAGACTGTCGGCCTGCAGGCAGGAGACAAGTCCTGGAGCTGAGCCAAGAAGGGAAGGACAGCGTGTGGAATGTGGTCACGTGGGACACAAAGACATTGAACAACAGTACTGCTGAAGCTTCTACTAATGCCTGAAGCCTCATAAAGTTTATCTTTCTAAAGATGTGAGAATAAATTCAATTCCTTTACTCCATCACATTCAGAAGCAAATATATCTGAATTATGATTGCAAATAACAATACTCTTTTTTTTTTTTCTTTTTTTTTTTCTTGTTTTTTTTTTTTTTTTTTTTTGAGACAGGGTCTCCCTATAGCCCCAGCTGGCTTGGAACTCACTCTGTAAACCAGGCTGGCCTTGAACTCACAGAGATCTGCCTGCCTCTGCCTCCCCAGTGCTAGGATTAAAGGCATGTGCCACCAGGCCTGGCAACAGTAATCTTATTATAGCAAGCACTGGGATTGGGTGGTTGGAAATGATGTTCATTCTCTACTCTCCTGGAAGGATGCATCCCCAAGTTTCTTCCTGTGTGGATTCTATCTTCCAGTCCCTGGGTCTCTCACTCTTGTTTTCTTTGCTCCAAGTTCTTGGTACCAATTCAGTTATCTTTATTGGAATGGTGTAAAAGAACCCACAAAGAAACAAACAAAAACCAAAAAGACATTGTAAACTTTGTTAGTCTTCCTCTAGACTGAAATTGATTTTTGCCTTATTTAATAATAGTAAGTATTCCATATAAAGTCATCTTTGCAAGCTTTCAGTCTTTCTCATTCAATTAATTACCAACTTGAGTATTCAGCCAACAACTGTTTATTGAGGACCTACTATGTTTACATATTAAACACTCCTTAGGTGAATGTGTAATTATGAAAGAGATAAAATACCTTGACCTCGTGCAGTTTGCTTTCTTATTGAAAACGTAGATCATGATGATAAATGAGTTCTATAAAATGCCAGAATCAATATGTGTAGTGGAGAAAAATGAGGAAGTGGAAATGGAAGGGAAAACTAACTCTAAATGGTCTGTTAAGAAAAATTCTTACTGAAAAGTTGTTATCAGTGTTATGATAGAGGCTGAAGGAAGAACGCATGAGGATATTTAAGGGATGATTCAGGTCAATGAAGGAGAGTGAATAACTTTGTAGAATGGTGCTGAAAGATTATTTTCATTGAATTTCTGCACATTTCACACAATGTAGTCTGATCATATTTAGATTCCCTCTCCTATCTACACCCCTGGGTAGCCACCCACTGGATTTCACAAACTCTGTTAAGGCTTACCGAGCCAAGCTTGTGTTCTCAAATGTCCTTTGGTTTGTGTCTATAAACTGAAGGCTTGTTAACCTATGTAGTGTCACATTCTTAGACAAAACAAGCTCTCCTTCTCCCAGTAGTTATTAGATGCTAATAGGTGCTCAGCTAAGGCTGGGGCTTCTTATTCACTTCCCCACTTTTATTCTGGGATTTTGTCTGGCTTGACTTGCGTGGTTCTTGTGCTTGCTGCTACCATTTCTAGAAGGTCATCTGAGTAACTTCCCAGCTGTCTGTTTCCTCGTGGTTATCTACAGCTCTGGCTCTTACAAACTTTCCACCCCCTCTCACTTAATGTTCCCTGAGAGTTGGGTTACTGAACTTTTATATAGCTGTCCTGTTGTGGGATAAGCACTCTGCAGTCTCTTATTCTATGCACTTTGGACAGTTGTGGCTTTCTGGGTTAATTGCCTTCTGTTGCATGAGGAATCATTGCTGGTCACAGTTGAGAGATGCCCTTCACCTTATGAATGGATAGTGAAAATGTAGTACATTTACACAAATGGAGTTCTATCCGGTGGTAAAGAAAAACGAAATCATGAAATTTACAGGTATTTGGATAGAACTAGAAACTGTTATACTAAATAAAGTAACACAGACTCAGAAAAAGAAGCAACATATGTTCTCTCTCATTTGTGGATCTTAGCACCAAATCATGTGAGTATATATTGTGATGTAACCCCAGGAGCCAGAAAATGGAAAGGAAACAACAGATAAAGAGAAGGGGATAGTAGAAGGTAAGTATTATCAAGGAAGAAATGGCGAAAATTGGGAATACTTTAACTGGGGAGCAAACAGTTATACAGGGGGAGAGAGAAGAGATAAAACACTTTGGTGGCATGAAAATAATCTAGAAGAAATATATTACTTCAAAAGCCTACTTACATACATTGTGTGTGTGTGTGTGTGTGTGTGTGTGTGTGTGTGTGTGTGTGTGTGTTTGTAGTGGTACACAGTGCCAAGCAGGGGAAACTCCCTTTGAATTGTTGATAAAAATAACTCGGGCTATTGACACAGCCATTTGTTGCCTCCTAGAATTTGAAAGCAGGAAACATATTGCTGAAGACAGGACATACCTTTGACAGACGATTTGAAGCAATTGAGCTGAAACTGACCTGGAAGCCTCTTCCCTGAAGACTAACTCCCAATTGGGAAAAAAACAATCAATCAATGATCCAATTCAGCTGTAAAAACATCTATGAACCAAAAAAAATTTATGAATGGCTACAATGGCTGGCCCTGCAAATATCTCTACTGATGCGATAATGGCAATTTTAACTTGGGAATGATCAACAGCTGTCTAACTGAATATAAAGCCCTATCAATGGGAGAAAACTTATGTGTGGTACTGTAACTTTGCCAAATACACATGAATAGAGAAGTCATAGATCCTAGACACAAAACTGCTTTTGTTATACCCCTAAACCAACATAATTTCTGACTGTATTCTATATGCGTATCCTTATATTTACAAACATGAGTACCTCTCACCACCCGTCCATAGGGTTTTTTGTTGTTGTTGTTGTTGTTGTTGTTGTTGTAACAGATGGAGACCATTACAAAGTTCCAGAACTGGTTAAACACAGAGAATAAGTGTTTGTGAGATTCCCAGCTTTAAGTGACACATCTAAAATTCAGCCTCTACACCTAAGGCTCAGGCAACACAGCATAACAGGGGGAAGAAGGAACAGTAACTGGTAGTTTAATTATGATTTGGATGGAGAATTGACCATGATCCATAGCACAAATTTCCTCAAAACTCTCGCTTGTGTCTTCTTTTCATTCCCAATTACAATACCCTTTAGATATTCGTTATGTACTTGGAAGTCTATGCAGAAATTTGAAATAGATTTTGTGTTTGACTTACCAGTATAACTGGCTTCTTTCTTAATAGCACTCCCATCTTATATGTCAATGTAGGTCATGTTCTTCCCATATTCTGCACCATGTTTACAATATCACAAGGTAAATGAATAAAGAAATGATGCCTAGCATTCCCTGTTGACTGTAGATGACACAAATTCACTGCCTCCAATGTTTCCCATCTTCATTTAACCTAAATATTTATTCTCATTCATAGGTCTATTTTGCCCAAAGATGCTTTCTTGTGAAAGCTTTATTAATCATTTTCCAGTATGTTCTACCCTAAGCATGTTCAATATTAAATATTTTATACATTTTCCAGTACCAAGCTCTTTTTATGATTATAGCCCTGTAGTATAGTTTTAAATCTGGTATAGAGATCCTCCCTGTGTTGCTCTTTTTTTTTTTGGTTTTTTTTGTTTTTTTGGGTTTTTTTTTTTTTCTAATTTAATTGAGGATTTTTTTCCCCAAACCTGTGAAGAAGCTCTTGGGGATTTTGATTGGGATTGCATTAAATCTGTATACAAATTTAGGTAGAACGGACATTTTTTACTATATTTATTTTCCCAATCCATGAGCATGGGAGGTTTGTCCATCTTCTGATGTCTTCTTCAATTTCCTTCTTCAGAGGTTTAAAATTTTTGTTGTAGAGATCCTTGGTGTCTTTGGTTAGGTTTGTTCCTAGGTATTTTATTGTTTTTGAGGCTATTTTAAGTGGGAAGGTGTCCTTGTAGTCCTGCTTCTGTTGCTTATTGTTGGTGTAAAGAAAGGCTACTGACTTTTCTAGATTTATTTTGTATCCTGCCACTTTACTGAAGTTCTTAATCATTTCTAGGAGTTTCCTGGTGGAGTTCTTAGCATCCCTTAAGTAGACAATCGTATCATCAGCAAAAAGGGATAGCTTGACTTCCTCTTTTCCTATTAGAACTCCTTTAATTTCCTTTTCTTGCCTTATTGCCCTAGCAAGGGTTTCAAGCACTATATTGAAGAGGAGTGGTGACAGGGGGCAGCCTTGCCAAGTTCCTACCCTTAAAGGGAATGCTGCTGTCATTTCCCCATTTAGGATGATGTTGGCTGTGTGTTTCCTGTATATGGCTTTTATTACATTAAGGAATGATCTGAACATTAAAGAAAGAGGAACCTCGGACTGCCTGAGTCACAGACACTGAGCATCTCTCTGAATAATATTGGGGTTAACTGTTTATAATGGGCCCTAATGAAGTTTACCTTCCAGATACTGAGAAACCTTCCTACCTCTCCCCTTTATAGGAAAAAGAAAAACATGATGGTAATGAAACCGCTCCCTAACTGTAAACCAGAGCCAATTTTTACAGTGGTAATTTCCTATAAAACAGGCATAACTACCCTTTGTTAATTGACTGATAGGCATAGGAACTGTGAAAGGATATTTCTCTATCTAGAGCCAAATTCAATAGTAAAGTGTTTATAAGTTGTGTAATTAAGCAAAATATATTACTACAGGAAAGCTCTGACATCAGCAATGAATTATTCTGCCTAGGAGATGTTGGCTAGGGGATTCAAACCTGCTCCCCCCCAAATTATAAAGGCCTTTTGCCTATAAGTGGGATATATACAAGGAGAAAGGCAGTAAGTCCCTGTTGTCAAAGACCTGGTGTGAGCATGAAAAATGTTATGAGACATCACTTGCTAGTGTACAACTGGCCTCTGAAATGCCAGAGAGCATTACCAAAGGCCACTAAAGCAATACAGCAAAATATTGGTCTCCCTGAGACAAGCAAGACTCCTCTGTCAGTATCACCTACACCTCAACAGTCTGGAGATACTGTGCAAAAGTGGCAGCCAAGTGTCTATATATATCCCAAATCTAATTGGCTATTAGCTCTCTCCTTGGAGGAATAACTCACAGTGGATGCCACAAGCTTATGTCCTCTAGTGGTTAGGAGATGTTATAAGCCACAATAAGAACTTTTCACCCTTTATAGAGAAACCACAGTTTGCGGATTAGCATACCATCCAAGCATCTGTGCCTATGCTCACAGCTTAGCTTGACATAATAATTAGTACTGCTTAAATGCCTGTACATACAATAGCTTGTGCTTTGTTTGTATGACTAAAAAGGGTATCACTGGAAAAGCTGTCAACCCATGAAGGGAAACAACCTGAATAGACTGGAGTCCAAAATGACCACTCCAAAGAAATTAGACTGTTTTCTTCTTACCCACTTGTGCCCCTTTCCCAAAGCCCAGGGAACAAACTGCAGAAGAGGAGGCGTGGTAGATTGTAAGGGCTGCAGAGAGATAGGGGTGAATCGTGAGACTACAGGAATATAGTCTGGACTCCTAACTGATCAACATGCCTGTGCATACAAGCTTCTCCAACTGGACTATGGGAACCTTGGGTTGTTCAAAATTTGGACATGGATACTTGCACAATGCACCAATTACCTAATTGTATGACATACTGAGTAACATCAATGTTATCTGCAAACAACTGTGTCATTATATTGTAGAATCACTTAAAAATAAAAATAAAAAAAAAGTTTATACATTTTCCTTCACTGTGATTCTATGGGTAGCATAATTATTCTTTATTCAAGTAAGGAATTTGAGGGTCAATGATTTTGCCAATTGTGGCAGGTTTAACTGGGCCATTATGAGACTAAATCATAAATTACACTCAAGAATGCTGTCATATTAAGCATATCCCCGATAGCTGAAAATGTGGGCCACTTTTTCAAACATTATTGGCCATTTATGTTGAATCCAAGGAAAACTATTCAGTTCATCAATGTCAAGATGAAGAATGTGTGATTAATCATGTATTATCAGGAATTTGTGTGAGACAGGTAAGTAGCCATGGCTGTGGTTGGTGTCCCAAAAGTGGATTGTGCCTACCTGAAATAACCCTGCAGCTGCTTGGATCCCTAGGCCTCAAGATGGGAGGGGCAGCACTGCTCCAAAGTTAGCTTTGACTTTCCCTTTCATTTCAGAGCCTTTAAACAGCAAACAGGGCTCATAATAGTATAGTTGCGGTTCTATGTCAAGTGAAGCATGCCTAGCCATTAGAGGAAATGAAAAAGCCAATAAAGCAAAAGATGCAACTGGTCTGCTTTGATACCAGCGACACAATCACTTTTTAAGGGACACTAAATTTAATTGTGTATCTGAATTTTTGTAGCAATAAACATAATTACACTTTGGCTCAGTGTTTCTGTGGTCAGCTGTGAAAAGCCATTTGTCAACTGCTTGGCTGACTGGACACTGGCTCAGCTCTTTCTGTCTGATGTACTGCTAATCAGTTGAGAACCAAGCACACTCAACTGACTCCACTCAAAATTCTGCAGGACACTTCTCCATAGTGGCTTTTGGGAAAGAGCAACATAGGATGCTTACTTATGGATTGGAAATTTAATTTCAATGGGTTAGAAAATGATACCTGGCTTAATTTAGTTTGAAATAATGAGAAGTCTGAGTTTGAAGTTTCTTGCCAGGATTTAATATAGGTTGGCTCAAAGAACTGAGTTGGTTAAATATTAGTCCCTTCCCCCATATTGAAAATTCCCAGTGTGTAAATTTTTTTAGACACTGTGGTGATTCCATTTTTTTTTTCAAGCTATGAATTTCAAATGATTCACCTCCATTTTGGTCTGAAGTATATCTGAGTCTTTGCTGACAGGTGAGCAAAGCTGAATTTGGAAAGGGGCCTGAGTGGAGAAGTGTGGGGATGGATGATAGAGACGAGAGTGCAGGACCAATGAGGGGGAGACACAGCACTGGCAGAATGTCTGTGGACTCTGCTTTAATGGTGCCAGGGCCTTCTGCTTATGTCTCTGGACATTAGGAATCATACTCTGTTTTTGAAGGAAGCAACAAGAAATTTGGTAATTATGCTCACATTAAAATATCGTCCATGCTACTTTACACCTGGCTGAGAACCACCCATGTAAATTGATGATACTATTTTATGAGGGCCTGTTATATAGAAATTGCTGTCAATTTCCTGAGAATTATGCTTAATGCTTTCTAAGAGCAGCAAGATCAAATTTGCTGTTGTTATTATTTTCTACGATCCTGGTCTACAAAACTTTCTTAGCAATAGGGAACATATTATAATGAAGACATTTGCTATAAGAAAGGTAAAACTTAGACTGCTCTGTAGATACCCCACTCTAAATAATTATTATAAGAGCCAAGCTTCCCTGGGAAGGAAGTTTAGATTGAGTTGGATTTTTATGTTAGATTAGTTGGGCTTGAACCTGGTTTCATCGCTTACTCTTTCTGGTCATCAGATTCTGTAAAAATGGAGATAGTAACATGATATCTTTCTCCTACAGTGAGTCAGTGTTATCAATCAGTCCTTCAGCCTTGTGGAACTCATTCTTGAGGAGAGAGCTGACAAGTGGAAAAGATAGAAGAAAGAGGAAAAATTAATAGATAAAAAGATGTCCTACAAATGATTTAATAAGAGTGTAACTTCTTAATAAAAGACACCAGGTACAAAGCAACATTTTACTTTTGTTGTGATAAAAAAAGTCACATTTTACAGATAAAATGTAGAACCCTGAAATACTGACACATTCTCTTATCGTGCACAATGCTGAGGTTCTCTTATGATTCACTTTAAAACTGCAATTAAAAGTGTACAAAAAAGAAAAGAAAAATAAATCAAGAATTTACTCCCCCATTTCTCACAGAGAATAACAGTCGGGAGTCATTGTCATGATAAATAGAAATTTTATCAACCAGATTCATGGGAGGACTAAGTGGTCCTCATGAATGCATACGATTCTGTACTGCTCAAAATACACTCCATCCTCTCTGTAGATTTGCTGGGTAGTAGTAGAGGGGAAATTTCTGACAAACTGGGAAGGCCTTTTTTCTGTTTATGTAACACTGTAATTGCATAATTGTGAATGGAGATAAAACTTGGAACCAAGATTGAGATGATGGAGTGTATGTAGAAGGGCTGCTAAAAATGTAATACTTGGGGGCTGGAGAGATGGCCTAGCGGTTAAGAGTGCCAACAGCTCTTGCAGAGGACCTGGGTTCGATCCCCAGCACCCACATGGCAGCCGAGAACCGTCTGAAACTCCAATTCCAGGAGAGCTCCAGTTCCAGGGGAATCCGACACCCTCTTCTGACCTCCGCGGCGTTGCACGACACGGGTGCACAGACTTGCATGCAGACAGTACATTGATACACATACAGAAATAAATAAATGCCCGGCGTGGTGGCGCACGCCTTTAATCCTAGCACTTGGGAGGCAGAGGCACATGGATCTCTGTGAGTTCAAGGCCAGCCTGGTCTACAGAGTGAGTTCCAGGACAGCAAAAAGTTTTAATACTTGGTTGCATTATTTGTGGAGGCTCAAACTTGTGAAAGTTAAATACCATAACTTTGCCATTTGTTCTGCATTTTGATTCTGAAAAGAAACCTGGCTTTGCCCATTTCTTATTAAAAAAAACTAGTAAAAAAATAAGAATGTAACAACCAGACTCCAGTGAATGACCTCATACTGAGGGACATCTGGGGACACAAATTTGACTTGATAAGCCTTTACATATATTACAGAATGCAAGAGATTGACTGGGGAGGCTGTGAGGCACAATGCAGATAGGGGAGGGGAGTCTAAATATGATTGAGATGTACTCTGTATGAAATGCACAAAAATTCAATAAAAACATTGTATAAAAAAGAACAAAGATCTGCGGAAGAGGGGGCGTGGTAGAATGTAAAGGTTGCGATTGGGGTGAACGGTGAAACTACAGCGATGTAGTCTGGACACTCATTTGATCAACTTGATTGAACAAACAACCTGTCACCCCCCACTGGATGGTGGGACTGTGGGGGTTTGGGCACAACAGTCTGTAGATTGGTTTTGCACGAAGGATGCTTATACTCATGGATTATCACTTATAACTAAAAAAAGGAAAAAAAAAAACCCTGAAAGATGCAGGACAGTTATGGCAGAATACATGATCTGGGATGGGGTGGGGGTGGGGGGGAAGGGAAAGGGAAATATGCCTGATCTGAATTGGAAAATGATGTACGAAATGCACAAACCATCAATAAAAATTAAATTAAAAAAAAAGAACAAAGAAAAATGTCTATACCACATTGCACATCTGCGTGATCCCATTTGAAGTGGGGATTAGGGTGATCTTGGTGTTTGTGCTTCTGGCTAAGAAGTTGTGGAGGAGAGATACTAATTGGTACCACCCACTGCTTGTTCACTGTGCTCCAGCCATGAATTTCTTCTGCTCTTTGGCCACCTGTAAATTCCTTCAGATAGATGGAAGATCTAATTTTTTTCTTCCAGGCACACATTCAATGCATCTCTTCAAAGTAATAATCCTGTTTTCATGGTACCAGTCTGTCCATGAGTGTTAGCTCTTCCAGGTGGTTCTTTCTGTGTGTGAGAGGAAAAACTAAGTTGGTTGTTGTAAAAATGTGATTTCAACACTGAAAAGATCCCATGCCAAAAAAGAAAAGGAAACCAACCGGTGAAGCAAAGAGCTACAGAAAGAGATTGAGAAGCTCCAAAAGGAAGTAGGAATACTAAAGAAATCAGAAGAGGAAATGAAAAAGGAAATTAAACACTCACCCAATCGACAGAAAAGGAATGGAAAAAGCCTCAGAAGCAGAATGGAGGAAGGAGAACAAAGAATATCAGACCTGGAAGATAAAACAGAACAACTAAAAACCTCAAGTAAAGATTATGAAAAATTTAAAAATACACAAAAGTGGAACAACCAGGAACTATGGGACACTATGAAAAGATCAAACCTCTGCATCATAGGAATAAAAGAGGGAGAAGAATCCCAAGAGAATGGTATTGATCACACTTTCAACAGAATAATAAATGAAAACTTCCCCAAACTAAAAAAGGACAAACCAATACAAATACAAGAAGCACATAGAACTCCAAACAGACAAGATCAGAAAAGAAACTCTCTACACCACATCATAGTTAAAATGCTAGACACCTAAAACAAAGACAAAATGCTGAGAGCCACAAGAGAAAAACAACAAGTGACCTATAAGGGGAAATCTATCAGAATTACAACTGACTTCTCAGTGCAAACTATGAAAGCAAGAAGAACGTGGAGCAAAGCATTCCCAGTGTTAAAGGACAATAGATGCCAACCCAGGTTACTATACCCAGCAAAAGTGTCCATTGTAGTTGAAGGAGAGAGAAATACCTTCCATGACATAAACAAGATGAAAGAATACATGTCTGGAAAACCAACCCTTCAGAGAATACTTGAAGCAATAAAAGGACAGAAGAAAGGAGCAGCTATCCTCAGGCACCTAGAAAGAGAAATCAATAAAAGCATAACTGCAGAAGTAGAAACCTAAACCCAAACGGCAAATGGAAAATAAGGCAAAAGGAAGTAACACAAACCTATCTTTCAATTAGAACCTTAAATATTAATGGACTAAATTCCCCAATCAAAAGACATAGACTGGGGATTGGATTAGGAAAACAGAATCCTATCAATATGCTGTCTACAAGAAAACACATCTTACCTTCAAGGACAGGCACCACCTTAAATTGAAAGGATGGAAAAAAATATTCCAAGCAAATGGTACCAAAAAGAAAGCAGGTGTTGCTATTTTAATATCAGAAAAATAGACTTCAAAGTAAAAGAAATATAAGAGAGACAAAGAAGGCCATTACACTTTATCAAAGGAACAATTCACCAAGATTTCACAATATGAATATATATGCCCCAAACTATGGTGTACCAAACTTTATAAAGACAATTCTCAGGACCACAAGTCACACCTAACCCCAGTACACTCATAGTAGGGGGCTTGAATACCCATCTGAGTGCTTTGGACAGGTCAACAGAAAAGAATAAACAGAGAAAACATCTGAGCTGAATGATATGATACACCAAATGGACCTCATAGACCTCTACTGAATATTCCACCTAATACCAGAGAATACACTTTCTACTCAGCACCCCATGGAACATTCTCCAAAATCGACCACATACTGGCACACAGAAGAAACCTCCACAAATACAAAAAGACTTAAATAATTTCATGCATTCTAACAGACCGCAGTGCAATAAAGCTCAACACCAACACCAGGATAAGCCCTACTGCCTACAAGAACACATGGAGACTAACAACACACTCCTGAATAGGAAGAGATAAAGAAAGAAATAAAAGCATTCCTGGAGCTGAATGACAATGACAATACAATACAACACAACAAAACCTATGGGATACCTTAAAAGTAGTCCTAAGAGGGAAGTTTATAGCATCCTACCAATAAATAGAAAAACAGAAAGAGCACAAGTGAATGATCTAACACTACAGCTAAAAGCACTTGAGAGGCGAACAACAGATGAACCCTAACACAACAGATGGGAAGAAATAAAAAAAATCAGGCAGAAATCAATGAAAATAGAAACAAAAGAAAACAATAACCAAAAAAATCACATGAATCCAAAAGTTGGTTCTTTGAAAGAATAAACAAGATAGACAGACCTCTAGCCCAGTTTAACCAAAAGAAAGAAGGAACAACTCCAAATCAATACGATCCATGATGAAAAGGGAAATATCACAACAGACAAATTAAAGATACAGAAAATCATATCAGGAATACTTCAAAAACTTATTCCTCTACCAAGTTTGAAAACTATGAAGAAATGGATGAATATTCTGAAATCCTGGGAATCACCAAAGCTCAACCAAAGAAGAGAGATTGACAGCTTAAACAGACCCATAATACATGAAAAATTGAAGATGTAATAAGAAACCTCCCAGCTAAAAAAGCCCAGGCCCAGACAGTTTCATGGGCAGAATTCTATAAAACATTTAAAAAGACATACAACCATTATTACTGAAATTGTTTTAGAAGGATACAAACAGAGGGATTCTCCCAAGATTCCTTCTATGAAGCCAGGATCACTCTATTCCGAACTAAAAAGGAGAATTATAGACCCATCTCCCTAATGAACACAGATGCCAAAATTCTAAACGAGGATACTGGCAAATCGCATACAGACCCCACATCAAGAAGTATCATCCATCATGACCAAGTTGGATTCATACCAGAGATGCAGGGATGGTTCACATATGAAAATCAATAAACATCATGGTAAATAAAAGACAAAAATCACACCATCAGCTCAACTGATGCTGAAAGAAGTTGACAAAATCCAGCATCCTTTCAGTGCTTAAAGTTTAGAGGGAATTGGACTGGAGGGATATTCCTCAGTGTAATCAAAGCCATATACAGGAAACCCACAGCCAATCTTATCCTAATATGGGGAAATGACAAAAACATTCCCTTTAATGGTAGGACTCGGTAAGGCTACCCCCTGCCACCACTCCTCTTCAATATAGTGCTTGAAACACTTGCTAGAGCAATAAGGCAAGAAAAGGAAATTAAAGGAGTACTAATTGGAAAAGAGGAAGTCAAACTATCCCTATTTGCTGATGATATGATTGTTTACTTAAGGGATGCTAAAAACTCCACCAGAAAACTCCTAGAAATGATTAACAGCTTCAGCAAAGTGGCAGGATACAAAATTAACCTAAAAAAATCAATGGCCTTTCTTTACACCAACAACAAGCAACTGAGGAAAGAATTCAAGGAGACCTTCCCACTCACAATAGCCTCAAAAACAATAAAATATTTAGGAACAAACCTAATCAAAGAAACCAAAGATCTCTACAACAAAATTTTTAAACCCTTGAAGAAAGAAATTGAAGAAGACATCAGAAGATGGAAAAACCTCCCATGCTCATGGATTGGGAAAATAAACATTGTAAAAATGTTCATTCTACCAAAACTCTCGTATAGATTTAATGCATTCCCAATCAAAATCCCCAAGAGTTTCTTCACAGGCTTGGAGAAAAAAGTCCTTAAATTCATTTGGAAAAACAAAAGACCCAGAATAGCCAAAACAACCCTGACTGAAAAGTGCAACACAGGGGGGATCTCTATACCAGACTTCAAACTATACTACAGGGCTATAGTCATAAAAACAGCCTGGTACTGGCACAAAAACAGACCTGTTGACCAATGGAACAAAACCAAAGCACCAAACCTGATCACATACAATTTCAGACAACTCATATTTGACAAGGGGGCCAAGAAGACACAATGGAGAAAAGACAGCATCTTCAGCAAGTGGTGTTGGCAAAACTGGATCATCACTTGTAGAAGAATGAAATTAAACCCCTACCTCTCACCCTGTACAGAAGTCAACTCCAGATGGATCAAAGACCTCAACGTGAAACCCAAAACTCTGAAGATGATAGAGGAAAAAGTTGGCAGCAGACTACAAGACATACGTGTAGGAAAAGACTTCCTAAATCAGACAGCAGCTGAGCAAGAATTAAGGTCGACAATTGACAAATGGGACCTCATTAAACTCAAAAGCTTCTGTACATCAAAAGAAACAATCACAGAAGTGACGAGAAATCCCACAGAGTGGGAGGAAACCTTCACCACAGAAACATCTGACAAAGCATTGATTTCCAGAATATATAAACTACTCAAAAAACAAAGAAGAAAGAAAACCAATGACCCACTCAATGGATGGAGCAAAGAGCTGAACAGAGACTTCACAAGTGAGGAATTAGAGATGGCTGACAAACATCTTAAGAAGTGTTCAGCATCACTAATCATTAAGGAAATGCAAATCAAAACCACTTTAAGATATCATCTTACTCCAGTAAGACTGCCTGGGATGAAGAAAACAAATAATACCAAGTGCTGGAGAGGCTGTGGGGAAAGGGGAACACTCATACACTGCTGGTGGGACTGTAAACTCATGCAGCCACTATGGAAAGCAGTGTGAAGGACCTTTGGAAGACTTGGAATGAACTTGCCACCCGGCCCAGCCATACCACTCCTAGGAATGTACCCTCAAGACTCACCCCACCACAGAGATACATGCATGGCCATGTTTATTTCAGCTCTCTTCACAATAGCAAGGAGCTGGAACCAACCCAAATGCCCCTCAACTGACGAGTGGATAGAGAAAATGTGGTACATCTACACAATGGAGTTCTATGCAGCAGTAAAGAACGATGACATCATGAGCTTTGCAGGAAAATGTCTGGAGCTAGAGGACATCATGCTGAGTGAAGTAACACAGTCCCAGAAAAACAAATGGTGAATGGTATCCCTCATCAGTAGATGCTAGTGCCAATTACCTAGTTGTAAGTATTTCTTGTGCATGGCCCCTTGAGCTTTTGTCCAAGCAGTTGGGAGTGATGCATATTGGAAACAACAACAACAACAACAACAACAACAACAGAAAGGACTGCATCAAAGAACTGACTGAAACAATGAACTTCTGTTCAAAACAGTCAACTTCCACATGGAGAATAATGAGAAAGACTGAGAAAGAGATGAAAAGCATGCTTGGCAGAATGCGTGAGCTCTGGTGGGGTGGGGGAATAGGGTGAGGGACACGGGTCTAGATTTGATTAAAAAAAAAGAAAGAAATAAACTCATGTCAAATAAAAAAAAGTGATTTCATAACATAATATTTGCCCATGGTTTACAGTTCAGGCCTATGGAGCAGCTTCGCTCCCTCAAGTCGTTCAAGGATTTCCGGCAGCTCTAATGTATTGTTCTCAAGCACAGTCAAAGGTGTGCAGCAACTTGAAGCAACTGAGATAGAAATTGCACAATCATTCCCTTCATGTCTCCTTAACAAGACATCACATAGCCACACCTAATAGTATTTCAGGACATTTTTTCTTGTGCCTGTTGGCCATTTGTGTGACCTCTTTCTATGTAGGACTTTTGTCCATTTTTAATCACTTTTTTATTGCTTTTGAATTTTTCTGAGTTCCTTATATAAATTTTGGATAGTAATCATTTGTCATATGCATAGTTTACAAATGTTTAATCCCATTCTTAGGCTGTCTCTTCTCTTTGATGATCATTGCTGATGTGCAGAAGCTTTTTAATTTGATTTGATTTTGTTTATCTATTTGCTTCCTATGTTTTTAGAGTAATGACTGAACAATAGCTCATACCAACTTCTTTAAGTTTTTCCTAGTAGTTTCATAGTTTCCAGCGTTAAACTCATTTTGGGTTGATTTTTGATTTACTGAGAGACAGGTAGAGATAAAATTTCAGGTTCCACATGGCTACCCAGTTTTCTAGTACTATTTACTGAAGAGGCTGTCCTTTCTGTAGTGTGTGTTTTTGGTGCCTTTTGTAGAAAATGAGCTGGCTAGGTGCCTGGGTTTATTTCTGGGATTTCTGTTCAGCTGCATTAGATGGACTGATTGTTTTGTGAGTACTGTGCTTGTTCTGTTGCTATGGGTTCTGTAGTGCATCTTCTAATGAGGGATGGTGATGGCCCTAGCTTTGTTCTTTTGGTTCACGATTGGCTTTATTATTTGGAGGTCTTTTAAGCATTTATTTGGATTTTAGAATGCATCTTTCTTTTTTCTTTTTTTTTTTTGTCCTTTTGAGACAGGGTCTTCCTGTAGCCCCAGCTATCCTAGAACTCTCTATGTAGACCAGCTGGCCTTGAACTCACAGAGATCTGCCTACATCTGCCTACCAAGTGCTGGGATTAAAGGTGTGCACCACCATGCCTACCCAGCTTTCTTTGGTATTTTTATACCCGGCATGGTGGCACACACCTTTAATCCTAGCACTCAGGATGCAGAGGCAGGAGGATCTTTGTGAGTTCAAGGCCAGCCTGGTCTATAAAGTGAGTTCCAGGACAGCTGGGGCTACAGGGAGACTCTGTCTCAAAAAAGACCAAAAAAAAAAAAAAAAAAAAAACAAAAACCATACATGTTTGGTGTGTGCTTGTGTGTGTGTGTGCGTGTGTGTGTGTGTGTGTTTCCCAACTATCATTTTTCTAGTTTTGTGAAGAATCTCATAGGTGTTTTGGTAGGAATTACATTTAAATCTGTAGACATTGAACAATACTGATACAATACTGATTCTTATAAGCCATGAACATGAGATGTCTTTCTTTTTATTAACCTCATTTCTTTCATCCATGTCTTATAGTATTTCATAGTGCAGAACTTTAATTTCTTTGGTTTATTTATACATATATTCTACTTACAGATATTGTAAGTGGGATTCTTCCTTAATTTCTATTTCAGCTATATTTCTTTTTTATTTCTTGAGACTATATTTGCTACTTTCATTTTGCATGTATGCATGTAATGCCCATGGTGTGCAATGCCTGAGGAGGTCAGAAGTGGGCATTTTATCCTCTGGAATTGGAGTTATGAATGACTCATTAGCCACCATGTGTGAGCTGGGAATTGAACTTGCGTCCTCTGCAAGAGCAGCCAGTGCTCATAACCACTGAACCATCTCTCTGGCCCCACATTTCTTTTTAAACTATTTTTACTGACTCTTGGAAAATTTGATATGATATATTTTCATCATATTAGACCCCCTTCTCCATCTCCATTCCCATCTTTCTATCCCTTCTTGACTTCGTATCCTCTACTATTATTTTCTGTTTTAAAGATCTATCTAGTATCATTTGTGTTTCCCAAATGCTCTTGGGTATGGCTCCATCCTTTTGATAGCCAAGATCAATGGCAATAGCCAATAACCAGGATTCAATGGATCTACCTGTCAGATAAATTGCTATTGGTGTATGACAGTACTTGTAAATTGTGCATATTGACTTTGTTTACTGAAATTTTGCTGAATCTGTTAGGTGTAATAGATGTTAGGTAGAATTTTTTTGAGGGTCTAGATATAAGATCATACCATATTCAAACACTGACAATGTGCCCTCCTCTTTTCCAGATTGAATACCTTTTGTTTCTCTTTCTTGGATCATTTCTATTTTTTTTTAATTTTATTTATTTATGTTTATGTGTATGAAGGTACTATCTGCACAGGGGTTTGTGCACCCATATTGTGCAATGCCGCAGTGGGCAGAAGAGGGCGTCGGATTCCCCTGGAACTGGAGTTAAAGACGGTTCTCAGCTGCCACGTGGGTGCTGGGAATAGAACCTAGGTCCTATGCAAGAGCAGTCGGCACCCTTAACCGCTAGGCCATCTCTCCAGCCCCTTGGATGATTTCTAATTTTAAGGATTCCAGTGGCGTTTTGAATAAAAGTGCTTATAATGAACATCCTTGTCATGTTCAAGAACTTAGAGAGAAATATTTCATTTAATATAATGTGAGCTACTCTCATATGATATGCAGGTTTAATTATATAAAATGTTCTTTTTTGCAAAAACTTTAATATTGTTAAATGGCTTTGGGGCAGCTAATATAATAATAAAATGGATTTTGTGTCTCAGTTTATTGATGTGGTGTATCATGATTTGGTTTTTATGTATTGAGCCATCCTTGTACACCAGGGAGAATTCTACTTGACTATACTGCATCATTGCATAATGTGCTGCTGAACATGGTTTATAGTGTTTGTGTTGTGCTGAGGATGTCTATAGCTATGTTCATCAAGGATATTAGCATACACCTTCATTTTGTCCTTGTCTATATTGGTATCAGGATAAGCTGTCCTTGTGGAGTGTGTTTGGAAGAATTTCTTCCAATTTAATTATTTTTCAGATAATATAAAAAGAACTGGTACCAGGTATAAGATTGATTTACCAATATTTTTATGTGTATGAGTGTACTGTCTGCATGTAGGTTGGTCCACTAGTGTCATGCAATGCTGTGGAGGTCAGAAGAAGGGATCGGATTCCCATGGAACTCGAGTCAAAGACGGTTCTTAGTTGCCATTTGGGTGCTGGGAATCGAACTTGGGTCCTCTGCAAGAGTAGTCAGTGCTCTTAACCGCTGAGCCATTTCTCTAGCCCCGATTTTCCAATTTTGATTTAATATTAACAGAAGTATTTCTAGTTCTGCTTTTCTAGAATACTCATCAACACATAATATTTCAACTCAAAATACCTATATATTCTTAAACTGGAAATCTGGTTAAGTCTATTTATTTATTTATTTATTTATTTATTTATTTATTTATTTATTTTGGTCTTTTCCAGACAGGGTCTCCCTGTAGCCCCAGCTGTCCTGGAACTCATTCTATAGAATAGGCTGGCCTTGAACTCACAAAGATCTGCCTGCCTCTGCCTCCTAAATGCTAGGATTAAAGGCATGCACCACCACGCCTGCTTATTTATTATTTTTATTTTATGTATATGAATATATTGCTTGCATGTAGGTTGGTACACTCATGTTCTGCAGTGCCTGTGTTCAGAAGAGGGTGTTGGATGGTTATTAGCCATGATGTTGGTACTGGAATTGAATCCAGGTCCTCTGCAAGAGCAGCCAGTGCTCTTAACTGATGAGCCTTTTCTCCAGCCCCAGATATTTGGTTAAATCTTATAAGATCTAGGACACTTACTTAATCTGTCTCTTTAGTTAAACAGATGCATATCCAAAGCCTCCAATTCTAATCTCTGTCTTAGTATTCTGCCTTCCATCCTCTACTCAAATACAGATGATGGACAATATACAGTTCTGCACTTATAAGGGGTCACATTTAGGGTGTGTACTATTATATATGTGCACTCATCTAGTCTAGTTTAAGTCATACACAATGTCAGTGTCTTTCCTCTTCTATAAATTATTCAAAAATTTGGCAAAATTATAGAGTTGATTTTTCCATTTTGATGTGGTAGGAACATATTTAGGGATGTAGTTATTGTTCAGAAATTGCTCAACAATTTAACTTTTCTATATTTTTATGAATAGCTTGCTGAAACCAGTGTGGTTTTAATGATATCTACTGGGCCTTCACTCAAACTGTGCCTGTTGCAAGAATCAGTGGGTGAATAATCTAAGAAATAGTCACATGTTATGCTTTATAGCTTCTCATTCTACTGAGTTTAAGGATATTATGTGTTTGGTCTGATGCTGTTTGTTAGGATTTTACCAAATTGGAATGAGTATGACTGTGACAACAGAGCTGGAATCAGGGGACTGCATAAGCCAGAAAACTATAATTTAATAGTCACTCTGCTAACAGAAGATGGGTCAGAGAAAAATTCCCTATTATTCAGTATAAAATCAGTTCTAGAAGCCCTAAGTTCATAGATAACAAAAAGCAGGGCCAAGCTTCGTGCTCCACAGAGTGTACCACAAATGAGGAGCCCTGAGATCATGAAATCCATTGCCTTTGGAGTAAGCATCAGGCATCTTATTTTATTTTTATTATTATTATTTTTTGTTTTTGTTTTTTTTGAGACAGGGTCTCCCTGTAGCCCCAGTTGTTCTGAAACACTCTGTAGACCAGGCTGGCTTGAACTCACAGAGATCCACCTGCCTCTGCCACCCAAGTGCTGGGATTAACAGTGTGCTCTACCACACCCAGCAGCATCTTATTTTTTACTGCAGGAAAGCATATCATAGTATAGGTCCATGAAAGGTATTCATTATTTTCAGAATTTCCATTTGCACAAAACCCCTGAAAAGTGATCAGATGGTCCTTTTACAGAAGAAAATGGCTGGTACCTTGTAATTTGCCTACACAGCAAGACATGTAAGGAATGCAACATGACCATAGCAGACTGACTCCACCAATGAGCGGCAGGTTGCTTTCATGGGCTACAGTTACTTTGCAGGTAAGAATGAGGTCCTGAGAGATGAAGAGAATGACTTATACTAATGGCTTGCGATGTTCCCATGACAGAAATGATTTTTTCCAGACTGTAAACCCAACACTTTTCATAATACTACCTCTTTCTATAACTTGTATTACTAATTTTAATACAGTTGTAACACAATTTTAAATTACCTTTAACAGCTGCACCAGTGCAGCTTTCTTCACAATAATGAAGAGCTGGAATCAACCCAAGTGTCCTTCAACTGATGAGTGGATAAAGAAAATGTGGTACAACTATGGAATGGAATTCTATGTAGTGGTAAAGAAAGAACAACATCATGAACTTTGCAGGCAAATGAATGGAACTAGAAGCCATTATGCTAAATGAAGTCACACAGTCCCAGAACAACAAACAATGTATGGTCCCCCTTATTTGTGGATCCTAGTACCAAATCTCTATTTGTGAGGCAAACTAAATAATTCTTTTCTTTCTTTCTTTCTTTCTTTCTTTCTTTCTTTCTTTCTTTCTTTCTTTCTTTCTTTCTTTCTTTCTTTCTTTCTTTCTTTAGTAAATATAATACCTGATGTTACTCATCAATTTACTATGTAATGTAGGAATGTAAGGTAATATTTTTTCTTTCTGCATACAACTCTACTGTCAAAATGTGAATCCCTAAAGATGTTTTGGAATTAACCTATACTTTATTTTCAGGCATCATAATTTTGGTATATGTGTGGCATTTATATATGCATATTTTGGAGCAATACAAATTGGAAGGAACAGCACCAATAAAAAAGACTGGGTCAAGGAACTGACTGAAATAGTAAACTGCTCAACACAGTAAACTTCTACATAAAAAATTTAAAAAAAATCAGAAAAAGATGAAAGATATGTATGGCAGAATGCATGAGCTCTGGCAGGGTGGGGGGCAAGGATGGGGGAATGGGTCTAGATTTGATTAAGAAGTGTTTTATGAAATGCACAAACTTCAGTAACAAAAGCTTGGGGCTGAAATTTATAAGCAAAAGTGTTCCCTACCTGAGCTTAAGGTTGTTCACAAAGGACAAAGGCAGTTCCTGAGTACCAAGCCTGCCATTTGGGAGATGGAAAAAGACTGCAGAGGGAGATATTTTTATGAAATAATAAATTATTGAAAATATATAGAGGCAAACCATTCTGCCTTAGAGGTGCTAATTCTTGAAATTGGAGGGATAAAAAAACACTTTTCCAATTATAAAGTTATAAATTCGTATTTGCCCAGGCAGGCCACTGTCCATACTATTGCAAGAGGGGCTGGTGGGCATGTGTAATAGAAGAGGAGGCCTGTGTTCTTAGGGTGGCATCTCTTAGAGCCTCTGGGTTTTTGTTTGTTTCTTTTGTTTAGTGTCAGTGCTCAGTTACTGATAGCACACATTTAATTTACTCAATTCAAATTTTAACAGCCATCAAAAGCCTTGGTAGATTAACTTTCATACCTGGGTAGTGGACCACCTGAAAACACAAAATTTTCAGATTAATTGGTGTCCAAAATGCTCTGTCTTGAATCATGAGGTCTACAGTTCTGGTATCATCTAGACCCGTATCGAGATGCTCATTGTAAATCTTTTTAGGCATGTGTTAGATGTCTGTGAAGATTTTCATAAAGAAAAAAATGCCAGTGTCTCCTCACTGTTTTTGGCCCTATAGCATAAAAAAACAGTATTATGATGTCATCATGCTTTGGAAGCCACTTGTTGAACACTGGCACAGGAGAAATGTTCTGTAGAAGAGCGCTGATCCTAAGTATGTCCAGGAATTACATTCCACAGCTTGGCAGGGTCTCAGATTACGAGATGATGGGGCAGAGTTTCAGAGCACAGGTTCTGGAGTCAAGGAGGTTTGGGTTCACTGCTCATTGGTCTCTTGATCCCTCCTGATAAGTTATCTAAATTTTGTAAGCCTTAAAATTACCTTGAAACTTCTGGGTTTCTTTTTTTTTGAAAGATTTAGCTCATTATCATTGCATTTCACAAAGTGGATGAAATGTGGAACGAGTTAGCATACTTGCGGTACTTCACACACTGACATGTGTTATGGTTTGAATAAGATATGCTCCTCCCCACAGGCTCATGCACTTAAACACCTGGCCCCCAGTTAGTGGTGTTGTTTGGGAAGATTAGGAAGCCTTTAGGAAGCAGAACCTTGACTGAGGCAGGTCCTCACTGGTGGGGGACCGGGCGGGGGCGGGGAGGGGATGGAGCACGGACTGAGATTTTATAGCCTGGCTCCACTTCCTGTTTTCCCTCAGGTGACTCTGTGAATATGAAACGTGATCACCATTTTCTGACTGCCAAGCTGGCCTTATGCTCTTCTCATGCCATCCCACGCATGTGCACATCCTGCTTTCTCAGCCATGATGGACATCCCCACTGGGGCTGTAAGCTACAATAAATGCTTTTTTTATACTAATTTGATTTTTGTCAGGTTATTTTATTATAGTAATGGAAAGCAATTAATATAACACATAAGCTTGTAATACAGGCTCTGAGATAGTCCCACATGAAAAACCCCCCTAAAAGCATTTCTCAAGTGCTTTGATTAAATTGTAAATTCATTTTTATTTTGCATTAGTCCTACATGACCTTATGTATGTATTATTCTGAAAGACACACTTAGTAAAGCTCACTACACAAATATAAGGGCTCTGCCTTACTTAGATATTAAGGAAGGAATTCAACTCTAAAGGAAGAACTAAATTTCCTTGAATACTATCCTCAAATAATCATATAAAATGGGAAGAGTTTGGCTTTTGTGTTGTTGTTAAAGTCAGGTCAGATGTCTCCACACCTTCTGTAGTGTGTTAAACAATCACTATTTTATTGATCAACCTGTGCTCCACCAAAGAAGTTGATTTCTTTATGCCACTGTAGGGGAAATGCTTCTTGCAGGATGTCCACTGCATCTTTATCCCAAAGGTGTGTAGCTGACGATCTGTACAGACACACTAGCCCCAGCATGAAAAGCTCTTCTGAAAAAAATGTAAACATGATGGGACCCAGTAGTCAGGTGTATTGTTTCTCCATGGGGAGCAAATACCCTAAATTTAGACTGGTCCAAACTCCCTCAGTGCAATTTAATACATATTACTGGCTCTAGATTTTTTGAGGGATGTTTCCATGTAGAAAATCTGTACATCTCATGTACAAACATGAGAACCTTTGCCAGTACTTCTATGAAACTGTCCATTAAGGCCTGTATACTGTTTTCTAAGAGCAAATTGTACATTTTTCTTCCCGAATTCATGCTCAAGGAGACATCATTGGTAGCTTGAAATCAGTCAGCCCCAGTGGAAAATTTCAGACCGACCCCACAAATCGGCAAATGCTCAGAATAGAATATCTCTCACTTCCAGACTCAGCTGTTCCTAGTATGTCTCTACCTGGGAGCCTCAGACATGTGTGCATGTTTTGTGCTTGGTCACAGTGTTTGTGTGGTCTATCAGACTCCAGGACAAAGCTCATATTTTGATTTCCTGGTATACATTTTCCATCTAGTTGCTGGTGGCATTCATTACAGCTGTTTGTCTTCATAAGTAAATCAAAACTCCTGTGAATAATATATATATATATATATATATATATATATATATATATAATTTTTCTATGGGAAATGGAAAAATTACACAGGTGTAGGCTTTATGCTTTCAGAAACAGTGGTAAGCTCAGTTGACATATTTATTTTGGGGCTGCTTTATAATATGTGGAGCAACTCCAAGGGTAATTAGTACGTGTTTACCCCCAGAGCCCAGAGCAGGCTTTACCTGATTGTTCTTGCATCATCCTCTTGCCCTCTTGGTGGGATGAAGTTAGTGCTAAGTTTAATTGCTCTTCTGACTTACTAACACTTCTTCCTCCCTTAGGATCTGGGCTGAAGTGCTTCCCTCTTAGAAAGATATTGAAGTTTCAGCTTTTAATAGATCCCAGGTTGCTCATTTGTATTGGATTTCTGGTGTCAGCAATTCCATCTAAGAATACTTGTGAAGGACTTTGTGATCAAGAATCCATGTCCTTCAGAGTTAGCTTGGATGCTGTTCACTTTCACTATGATTAGGAACTTCCATGTGAACCCATTGATTAATCTAGAATATAAAATTGCATTCTTTTAAAAAATGTTTATCATTGCTCTTGAATTGAACAGAAAGTTCTCAAAAGAGGAAATAAAAAATGTCTAAGGATATCTAAAAAATGTTCAACATCCTTTATGATTAGAGAAATGTAAATTAAAACTACTTTAGGATATGCACAGGTGGGCCAGGAAAGCATGGGCAACTAGTGGGCCAGTGCCAGGGGCCTGGACTGTAGGGACCAGGCTGGACACCAGGCCCCTCCTCCCCCGATATTGTCGTCGGCAGAGCCACCCAGCCACACTAAGCAAGACTGCCCAGCTCATGCTCAGGTGTGGTGGGGCAACCACCACAACAGCACCAGAGGCCTGGGCAGCAGGGATCAGGTGGGACACCATGCCCCTCCTCCCATGTGATCACCATGGGCAAAGCCACCCAGCCATGCTCAGGAGGCCAGTGAGCTGGCCAAGGGAGCAAACCTCCACCCTCCCCTAGCAGTGGTGCAGAGGATCCACTAAGCTGGTGGAGTTGTGGTGCAGATGATCCAGTGGGCACAGTGTTAGTGATTCCAGGTTGCACAGCCAATGTAGAAGAACTGAAGAGCAGGAAGCACAGTGAGTGATTAACCAATCCTCCATATTAACATTTGAGACTAACACCAGAATCCAAGGGGAAAAAAAAAAAACCCTCATGCCGAAGTCACAATAAAAAAAATAACAACATGGGAAAAGCTCATAATAAATCCACACTAAACACTACCAGTCCTATAGAAGATCCCTACAACAAGATCTCCCTGGAAGGGAAGCAAGAATAGACCTTAGAAGAACAGTAATAGACATATTCAAAGAAATCAAAGCATATAAAGAACAAATCAGAGAACTAAGGAGAGAGAAAGAAAAACTCAGGAAGGATCTAAAAGGAAAGAATGATAATCTCTGGAAAGAACTAGAGGGAGAGAAACACAAACTAAGAAAAGAACTAGAGGAAGAGAAACACAAACTCCAGAAGGAAGTGGAAACATTCAAGGCTGAAATGAAAAAAGAAACAAACCAGCGAAGCAAGGAGTGACAAGTAGAGAATGACAAGCTCCAAAAGGAAGTGGAAATCCTAAAGAAATCACAGGAAGAAGTGAAAAAGGAAATTGAACATTGATCCAAACAACAGGAAAGGATGGGAGAAAGCCTCAGAAGTAGATTGGAGGAAGCAGAAAATAGAATATCAGACTTGCAGGATAACACGGAACAACTAAAATGTTCAAGTGAAGATTATGAAAAATTAAAAAAACCACAAGAATGGGACAACCAGGAAATGTGGGATACTATGAAAAGACCAAACCTCCACATCATAGGGATAGAGGAATGAGAAGAATCCCAAGACAACAGTATTGTTCATATCTTCAACAGGCTAATAGAAGAAAATTTCCCCAAACTGTAAAAAGACAAACCCATACAAATAAAAGAAGCACATAGAACACCAAATAGACAAGACCAGAAAAGAAACTCCCCATGCCATCATAGTTAAAATGCTAGATGCTCAAAACAAAATACTGAAAGCCACAAGAGAAAAACAACAAATTACATATAAGGGGAAATCCATCAGAATCACAGCTGACTTCTCAGTGCAAATTATGAAAGACAGAAGAATGTGTACCAAAGTATTCCCAGTGCTAAATGACTTTTAGATGCCAACCCAGATTAATATACTCAGCAAAAATGTTAATTATAGTTGAAGGAGAAAGAAAAATATTTCATGACATAAACAAAATGAAAAAAATACATGTCAAATACTTCAGAAAATACTTGAAGCAATTCAAAGAACAGATGAAAGGAGCAACTATCTCCAACCAACTAAAGACAAAAACTAATAAAAGCATAACAGTGTAAGTACAAACCTAGAACAAGAATGCAAACAAAAAATAAGTTGAAGGAGCAACACACATCTCTCAATAATAAACTTAAATATTAATGGTCCAAACTCCCAAATCAAAAGACATAGACTGGGAGAATGGATTAGGAAACAGAATCTATCTCTATGCTGTCTACAAGAAACCCATCTCACCCTCAAGGACAGACAATTTACAGTGAAAGGATGGAAAAAAATATTCCAAGCAAATGGTACCAAAAAGCAAGTAGGAGTTTGCTCTTCTAATATCAGACAAAATAGACCTCAGAAGAGACAAAGAGGACCATTACATCCTTATCAAAGGAACAATTAACCAAGAAGACATCACAATCCTAAACGTTTGTACACCAAACTTGGGTGCATCAGACAATATAAACACAATTGCAAATCCTCAAGACACAGGTTAATCCCAGCATACTAATACTCCACTGAGCTGCTTGGATAGATCAACTGGACAAAAAATAAACAGAGAGACATTGGAAATGAAAAATAAATGGACCTCACAGACATCCACAGAATATTCCACCCAAACACCAGACAATATACTTTCTACTCAGTGCCCCATGGGGCATTCTCCAAAATTGACCATTTACTGGGGGAGAAAAGAAATCTCAACTAATACAAAAGGATTGAAATTATTTCATGCATCCTATCAGACCACAGTGCAGCAAAGCTCAATATTAACACCAAGATAAGCCCTACTAATTATAAGAACACATGGAGATTAAACAATACAATCCTAAATAATGAATGGGTCAGGGAAAAAATAAAGAATGAAATAAAAGTATTCATGGAACTGAACGAAAAAGACAATACAACCCAACAAAGCTGGTGGTATAGTTTAAAGCACCCCTAAGGGGGAAATTTATATCCTTAAGTGCCCACATTAAAAAAAAAATAGAAAGGGAACAACTAAGTGATCTAACACAGCAGCTAAAAACACTTGAGGGACAACAACAAATGGACACTAAAGCCAAGACAGGAAGAAATAACAAAACTCAGAGCAGAAATTGATGAAATAGAAACAAAGAAAACAACAAACAAACAAAAAATCAATGAATCCAAAACCTGGTTCTTCGAAAAGATAAACAAGATAGACACACCTCTAGCCAGTTAACTAAAAGAAAGAAAGAGCAACTCCAAATCAATAGTACTCATGATGAAAATGGAAACATCACAACAGATAGAGAAAAGATCCAGACAAACATACGAGAATACTTCAAAAACCTATACTCTACTAAGTTTGAAAATCTAAGAGAAATGGATGAATATCTGAAATCCTGGGAATCAACAAAGCTTAACCAATAAGAGATTGACAGTTTAAACAGACCCATAATATTTGAGGTAATTGAAGATGTAATAAAAAAACCCTCCCAACTAAAAAGTGTCCAGATGAGTTAACAGCAGAATTCTATAAAACAATTAAAGAGGTCTTACAACCATTATTACTCAAACTATTCAGAAGGATACAAACAGAGGGAAATCTCCCATATTCCTTTTATGAAGCCAGTATCACTCTAATACCAAAACCAGGCAAAGTCACAACCAAAAAAAGAAAACTATAGACCCATCCCATTAATTAGCACAGATGCAAAAATTCTCAACAAAATACTGGCAAATCACATACAGACCCACATGAAAAAGATCATCCATCACGATCAAGTTGGATTCATACCAGAGATGCAGTGATGGCTCAACATACATAAATCAATAAATATCAAACACATAAATGGACTGAAACACAAAAATCACACAATCACCTCAATTGATGAAGAAAAATCCTTTGCCAAGATCTAGCGTCCCTTCATGTTTAAAGTTCTAGAGGGAACTGGACTGAAGGGGACATTCCTCAATATAATCAAAGCCATATAAGACAAACCCACAGCCAATATCATCCTAAATGGAGAAAAATTAGAAGCATTCCCCTTAAAGGCAGGAACCCAGAAAGGCTGCTTCCTATTGCTACTCCCCTTCAATACAGTGCTTAAAAGGCTTGCTAGGGAAATAAGGCAAGAAAGGGAAATTAAAGGAGTATTAATTGGAAAAGAGGAAGGCAAACTATCCCTTTTTGTGGATTATATGATAGTTTACCTGAGGGATGTTAAAAGCTCCACCAGAAAACTCTTAGAAATGATTAACTGTTTCAGTAACATGAAGAGAAATTAACCTAGAAAAATCAGTAGCCTTTCTTTACACCAACAACAAGCAACTGGAGAAGGACTATATGGAGACCTTCCCACTCACAATAGCCTCAAAAAATACCTGGGAACAAACCTAACCAAAGACACCAAAGATCTCTACAAAATTTTTAAACCTTTGAAGGAGATTAAAGATTACATCAAAAGATTGAAAAACCTCCCATACTCATGGATTGGAAAAATTAATATAGTAAAAATGTCCATTCTACCCAAATTAATATATGGATTCAATGCAATCCCAATTAAAATCTTCATGAGTTTCTTCACAGACTTGGAAAAAAATCCTTAAATTCATATGGAAAACAAAAGACCCTGAGAAGCTAAAGCAACCATGGGTGAAAAATGCAGTACAGGGGGAATCACCTTACCAGACTTCAAGCTATACTACAGGGCTACAGTCATAAAGACAGTCTGGTACTGGCACAAAAATAGACCTGTTGACAATGGAATAAAATTGAAAGTCCAAACTTGAGTTCATATAATTTCAGCGACCTCATATTTGATAAAGGGGCCAAAAAAGCTCATTGGAGGAAAGATAACATCTTCAGCAAATGGTGTTGGCAAAACTGAATCACCATTTGTAGAAGAACAAAATTAAACCCCTACCCTTCATCCTGTCCAAAAATCAACTCCAAGTGGATCAAAGATCTCAGTGTGAAACCTGAAACCCTGAAGGTGATAGAAGAAATATTGGTAGCAGTCTACAAGACATAGGACTAGGAAAAGACTTTCTAAATCAAGCAGCAGCTGAGTAGTAAATAAGGTCAACAGCTAACAAGTGGGACCTCATAAGACTCAAAAACTTCTGTACAGCAAAATAAACAATTAAGGAAGTGAAGAGAAAACCTACAGAGTGGGAGGAAACCATCACCAGTGATACATCTGACAGAACATTAACATCCAGAATATATAAACTACTCAAAAAACAAAGAAGTAAGAAAACAAATGACTCATTCAAAAGATGGAATAAAGAGCTGAACAGAGACTTCACCAGTGAGGAAGTAAAGATGGCTGAGAAACATCTTAAAAAGTGTTCAACATCCTTAATAATTAAGGAAATGCCAATTAAAACCACTCTAAGATATCATCTCACTTGTGTAAGACTGGCTAAGAACAAGAAAACAAAAGTTACCAAATGCTGGAGAGATTGTAGGGAAAGGGGAACACTCATCCACTGCTGGTGGGAATGTAAACTCGTACAACCACTGTGGAAAGCAGTGTGGAGAACCCTTAAAAGACTCAAAATGAGCCTGCCGCCTGACCCAGTCATACCACTCCTGGGTATATACCCACAAGACAGCCTATTGCAAAAAATACATGCATGTCTATGTTTATTGCAGCTCTCTTCACAATAGTGAAGTTTTGGAACCAACCTAAATGCCCCTCAACTGAGGAGTGCAGTGGTAAAGAAAGATGACATCAGGAACTTTGCAGGTAAATGGATGAAACTTGAAGCCATTATGCTAAGTGAAGTAACATAGTTCCCCCAAAATAAACCAGGAATATTTTCCCTCATTTGTGGATGCTAGCACCAAATCCTCCAGTTGAAACAATGTTATTGTTATATTTCTTTCTGTCTGAAAGCAACTGTCATATTATAATGTGAATCTCTTAATGGGCCCTAGAAATAATTTACCACTTACTTTCAGACATGATAATTAACATATATGGGTGGAAGGTACATATTCACATTTTAGAGTAATATAAAATTAAAGGGGAAATGTGAATTCCTAAACATATTGTGGTATTAACATACAGTTTCTTCCTGAAGGACATAAATTCTGGTACGTATATGATGTTTATATAGGCATATTTTGGAGCAATAGAAATGGGAGGGAACAACAACATCAGGACTGGGTCAAAAAATGAATTGATACAGTTAAATTCTGCTCAAAACAATAAACTTTTGCAGAGAAAATCTTTAAAAAGACTGAGAGACAGATGCAGGACATGTATGGCAGAATGCATGAACTGGGGTGGGGTGGGAATGGAAAGGGGAATATGTCTAAGTTGAACTGAAAAATGATGTATGAAATACATAAAACACCAATAAAATTACTATAATTAAAAAAAGAAAAGGACAGCATATACCCAAGCAGTGGGTAAGGTTTCTCAAAAGACAGTTACACTTGAACAACTTATCAGTAACTGTTTATAATTTTGTGACCTTTGAAGTTACATTCTTTAAGAAATGTGGGGCTGGAGAGATGGCCTAGCGGTTAAGAGCGCCGACCGCTCTTGCAGAGGACCCGGGTTCGATCCCCAGCACCCACATGGCGGCCGAGAACCGTCTGAAACTCTAATTCCAGGAGAACTCCAGTCCCAGGGGAATCTGACACCCTCTCTGACCTCCGCCGCATTGCACAACACGGGTGCACAAACTTGCATGCAGACAGTACATTGATACACATATGGAAATAAATAAATGCCGGGCGTGGTGGCGCATGCCTTTAATCCTAGCACTTGGGAGGCAGAGGCACGCGGATCTCTGTGAGTCTGAGGCCAGCCTGGTCTACAGAGTGAGTTCCAGGACAGCCAGAGCTACAGGGAGGCGCTGTCTCAAAAAGACAAAAAAAAATAATAATAAAATAAAAAATAAAAAATTTTAAGGAGACAAGCCTTCAGGCCTGTACAAACATCAAACCCCTCTGTGGATCTAATGACCCAAATTATTATTCACTGATTTTCCACTGAAAAACTACCCCTTTAGTTGCCGCCAAAGGTTTTCTCAATATTGAGATGACCTTCTGCCTTCCCCGCCCCATAGACAAGGAGGAAATATGATTGAATGATGAGCGTAACTTCTCCAACTGTAAATTGTGAGACTTCGGACGGACAATCTTCTATAAAGGTTTAACTCTGTCTCTATTAATAAACTGGCCTAAAACTGCTTTTTAAAATTGGTATTCACTAATCGGGACATTAGGACAATGTGAAAAGGCTTATTCTCTATTTAGAACCAAAAATCATTTACAAATGTTCTCCTTAAGCTATGCTTTGATCAAGACCCATTTATTTATTTATCTAATACAGCGCCTTGACCACTCCCACGACAATGCGTTTATTCTAACAAGAGATTCTTGGCCAGGCTCCAAACGCCCCGACCCCAACCCCCAAAAATTGGACCCACGGCCTCCTTGCCTCTAATAAACTTGGGATTTACCTTGAATATGGAAGATGACTGTTTGTTGTTTAAGGCCCTGCTGCCAAACAGGACCTGCTATGACCCTTTTGTTTAACATGGAACGATTCTGTATTGACCATCCACAAACTGCAAGTGTTACAGATGGACCTTGGAATTTACGAGGGAGAGTTTGTTAAACAAAGTCCCATAAATCCAAATGAAGATTAATCAATATGGTCTCCTTGTATGTCAGCAAAGGATCCCTCCGTCTCAGCACCAGCCTACAACCTCATTTCTTTGGTCCTGCGAAATATGTGCAAGCAGATGGGCAGCACATTGCTTGATATCCAAATCTAACTTGGCTATTGCGCTATCCTTCCTTGCGCGGACCCTAACCCCCCCGGCTGATGCCACCAAGCCTTAAACATTATCTTAAGGGTTATGGTAGAGGTCATTAACGGCAACAGTTAAAGACCCCTTTGTTCATATTTTAATAGGAAAAAAATTGTATATCCATGACTTTATCATTTTTAACCCCAATCCATATTAAAACCCATTGTTCTCCTACTCAAAGTAACCCTATTTCATTAAAACGTATAATTGTTTGCGCTGTTTTTAATATACATTATCCACTATTTTAATTGCTTGTGCTTCATTTAGTAGGAACAAAAGGTTCTTCTCCGGAAAACCTTGTTTAGGCGCCATGTAAGGAAAAACAGCCGGAATTGACAAAGAGTCCAAGGTACATACACGTCAAGAAGAAAGTTAGGGGATGTCTTTGTCTTTCACTTACTTGGCCCTTTTCTTATGCCTAGGGAAAACAATCTGCGGTTTAAGCTGGTGGCATGGTAGATGTATATCGGGCTGCTGTGATTGACGGTTGTGTTAACCTGGTGATGAGGAAAACTAACCTAGCATATAGCATGCGACACTCAATTGTGCCATCACTTGATTTGCAATTCATACATTATCCTTTTCCCCCCTTGTGTTGGGTCGGGCCCGACGGGCTTCTGGCTTCCGCGATCCGTGTGTTTCCCTGGACCTCATCCCTCCCCCCCCTGCTGGATGGTGGGTCTTTCTTTTTGGGACCCATTGGTGATGGTTCGGGGGTTTGGGCACTAAACTTGCCTTGCAAAATTGGTTTTACTTATGAAGGGATGCTTTGTACTAATTACCATTCTCTTACTTATTTGTTAAAAAAAACTTGCATAACAAAATAAAAAACAAAAACTGAGAGAAAGACGCAAGAAATGTATGG
Source organism: Rhizomys pruinosus (assembly GCA_009823505.1). Taxonomy (NCBI): domain Eukaryota; kingdom Metazoa; phylum Chordata; class Mammalia; order Rodentia; family Spalacidae; genus Rhizomys; species Rhizomys pruinosus. Next base: position 302,781 of record VZQC01012009.1, on the reverse strand, counting down.
CAGAAACCATGAACTGGGGTGGGGTGAGGTGGGATGGGGTGGGGTGGGCTGCCTCCTGGGTGTGACGGAAGGAATAGGAAATATTGCCTGAAACGAATTTGGCGAATTTTACCAAAATGATGTAATTGATGACTTCCTATACAAAGCATAACATATTAAATTTTTTATTTTTTTTTACCCATACTATAATCAACTTTGCCTCTTTAAAAGCTATCATGGATTTTACTTGGACAATGAAACTTCTTTCTTTTATTTGGACTCCTTTAATTAAGCGTAGTTCCTTTAACATTGTCCTTTACACAGTAAAGAACGTGTTGTTACCCACTGCTGCCCATGTTGCTATTAATTCAAAAAAATATAGAGGCCAGCCTCTTGTTCCCTTACCTTACACCCAACTACAAATTATAAACAATATAACAACAACCCAACACCTTTTTATATTCCTACTTAGTTCAAATGTATTACCATTTTTCACCCCAAAAAACCTTACACCAAAATTTAAACTAATCTAAAACCAAAACAATCACATTCATCTTAGTTACTAAATAGATTGGATGACTCACCTATACTATGCAGCCCTATTAGTCCTCGGTGATGGGGGTGGGATTTGTTCGGGTGGGGTAGGGATCCCTGAAAAGGACAGCTGCCTCACCACAGTGCCGTGGTTCCCCCGCACAAAAATTTGCAGCTATTCCATTATTGCTGGGTAGTTCTTCTTGGTGTTATGTGGTGTGCTTAAGAGACAAGCTCCTTGCTATACATGTACTCTATGTGCTGTTCTTACGTAACTAGACTATAACCCTTTGGAGCTGTACTCATACTCAAAATCTGCCGGTTGAGTGCCTTCTGATAACAAAACCATAGAAGAATGTGTTAGGCTGGTCCCACCCACAGAAGAACATCACTAAAACAATGGTTCACTACAACTTGGAACTGTGATACTGAGGACGGAAGAACCATAAAGGTCAGCGTTACGATAGGACCTTCACTTTCAAACTTTACCAGGAAAACTCCACTCACCACGAACGGATTCAGATTCTCATTTGTTTTTCGTCATAAGATTTTTAAATGATTTATCTACCAAGAATGGTATAAAAACTCATACTCCAACTTCTTCTCAACAGTATTTTTCTCCATAATCTTGTCTCTGTTCCCTCCTCTCCCCCATTCGGGTCAGAGTTCGGGTCCAATGGATTTCGAGCAAAATTATCTTTCTTCAACAACATTCCTTTCCTTTTGAAAACAATGGATCTCTGTCTCGTGTGATCTGTAAGTCCCGTGAACACAACCACGATGCGCTGTGGATAATGCTTCATTACAATGTTAACAATGATTATGTGTTACCCATCCATTGTCCCACTCATATATTTCACATCTACAAATTCCCCTCAAATTTCCCATATATACCATTCTGCATAAATTCACCTGCTCTATGTTTTCTTACTACAGTTCTTGTTAAGTTGGTGCACATCTATATTGTGTGGGTGACTCCGAGGCCAACTAACAAGAAGCAGGTGAAACCACTACCATTATTCTGTGGACCGAATACCCTTTGACTCTCATCCCTCCTCGCCCCCAACAATCTCTCCTTGTCAATGGGGGATCCTCAGTAAAGGAATGGGAGGGCTTGGTGGAGTTGGGGTCTTTCTACACGTCTATTCCATGCTTTTGTACAGCGGTCGTTGGGCACAGGTAAACACCCCGCTACTTTGCAGGATTATTCCCCAAGAAAAACAAAACACCCCCAAGTTCCAGGAAACAGCTTCCTTCTTGACCTGCAACTTAGAAGATTCACAATCTCCCCAATTTTTTACAGAGAGGAACAGTTGATATCAAGATGTGAATCTCCAACTAGCCAAGTTACCTTTAGTGGATCCAGAGTAACTCTAGGGGACGCCGCCTTCCACTATTGTCATTCATATTATAGTGGGCTCTTTAGTGATTACTAAAACTTTTCTTGAGTGCTTCTTGCACATGAAAGTACCAATCTTCACCAAGCTTTCGTAAAGCTCACCCTTAAGCTCCAAGAAAATCTTTCATGTTTGTCACTGTGGACTTTGCTGGGTTGCATTTATATATTGCTTGTCATGTGTCTCCAGAATAACTGACCCCAAATAGCTGACTAATCATGGGATTGACGTAACTGGTTATGGCTTCGTTGCAACTCTTTTGCACACAAAATTCAAACCTCCGGACCGGGGACCGCTAAACCGCCCATGAGTTATGTTCTACTTTCCTAATGGAAAAATAAGGATGTCTGTGGACTATAAGAAATAAATCATCACGAGTTTACCAGTGATGGCCAACAAACTTTTTACATACCCGTGGCATATTGGAGTTGTAGCCACCACTCTGGGAGGGATCATCATGCTCACGGGACAAGAAACGAAATCAGTTTCCTCCACTGGTTATAGGCACAGGAAAGTTACGATCAACTTGTTTTGCTGAAGTGTATCTTTTATGTGATTAAATTGGCCTTGTAATTATTTATTTTCTTTATATAAAGACACTGTGCTGTTTCGCCTTCGATCCGTCGTAAAAACTCCTTTGTGCAGCCAATGAATAGTAACTTGACAGAAAATTGGTGTCTTCTTTTCTCTTGCCCAAGAGCTGAAAATTAATAATTTTTTTTTCNTTATGTCTGAAGTTGAACTTGAAAAATGATGTATGAACATACATCTAAAACACCACATAAAATTACTACTAATTAAAAAAAGAAACAGGACACGCTATATACCCAAGCAGTGGGTAAGGTTTCTCAAAAGACAGTTACACTTGAACAACTTATCAGTAACTATGTTTATAATTTTGTGACCTTTGAAGTTACATTCTTTAAGAAATTGTGAGGGACTGGAGAGCTCACTAGCGGTTTGAAGATGCGACCGCTCTTCTTGCAGGGAGGACCCGGGTCGCTCCCCCAGCACCCACATGGCGTCGCAGAAACCAGTCTTGAAACTACTAATTCCGGAGAGGAGAACTCCAGTACCCAGGGGAATCTGACACCTCTCTGACCCTCCGCGCATGCACCAACACGGGTGCACAAACTTGTGCATGTCAGAGCCAGTACATTGATTACACATATGAAATTAAATAAATGTCCGGCTACGGTGGTGATTCGCTTTTAATCCTAGCACATGGGAGGCAGAGGCATCGCGGATCTTCTTGTGAGTCTGAGCCGCCTGGTCTACAGATGAGTTCCCAGGACAAGCCGAGCTACAGGCGGCTCGCTCTTTCTCAAAAAGCAGAAGACAAAAAAAAACTTAAAAACAAAAAAAACAAAAACAAAAAAGAAACATGTACAATTTACCCATGGTATACATCAGGTCTCGCAAAGCAGGGTCTTATCCTCCTCTTATACTTGCAGGCGTATCCCAGTTAGATCATAGGAGCCTTTCACTTTTGGGGGCCTTAGGATCCCTCGCCAACATCTCCGTTGTAGAATAATCATGGCGTGATGTCAGAGCTCCTTATCATAGTATTTTGCTTAATGCATAGCTTAAGGACTTTAGTATTATTGGTTCTGAATAGGACCAAATCCTTTTCACAGTTATGCATTCGTCAATTAAACTGAAGGCCCATGGTTTTACCGGTCCTATAAAGAGATTATACCTCTATAATGTTGTCTCAATTTTACAGTTGGAGAAACGACCTCTCACATCCTAATTTCTCCTTGTTTCTATCTGGTTGGGGGAGGTGGCAAGAACGTCTCTCGTATTAAAACCTTACTGTTGTCACCTAGAAGTAATGTTTCGTATTAGGACCATCTTACCAAATAGTTGTTTACAAGTGAGGATCCAGAGGCGTTTGATGTTTGTAGCCAATCTGACGAGACCTTTTCTTCCTTTCAATGTTCAGACGGGTCAACCTTTCAGTTGGCACTTTCTGGTACATCCTACTCAATGCAAAGCTGTATCTTTTCTTTCTCAGCCGTTAAGTTGGTGACATTTTGACCTGTTGGAACATACAAATCTTTTCCTGTAGTTAGTTTTAAGATTTGAATTGCAAGGTTTTTGATGAAAAGGTTTCATGTCTATCTGTATCCCCCCACATTTTTTAACCCATGAGTCTCCAGAAGACAGTTGTATTATACATACCTATAGGGTGGAATCAAGGCACAGATCATAAATTATCACTTATTGCTAAAAAATGAAAAAAAAAAAACTGAGAGAAAGATGCAGGACAGTTATGGCAGAATGCATGACCTGGGATGGGGGAGGGAAAGGGAAATATGCCTGAATTGAATTGGAAAATGATGTATGAAATACACAAAACATCAATGAAAAATATGTTTAGACATCAATTGAGCCAACATGAAAAAAAAGAAATGTAATTTACAAATAATTTCAAAGATTAAACAAAGTTTCGAAGTGAAAAAAAAAAACTACTTTAGGATTTCATCTTAACCTTGTCAAAATGGATATGATCAAGAAATCAACTGACTAACAGTGGCAAGGGTGCGTGGAAAAGGAAGCCTCATGCACTACTAGGGGGTATGCAAAATGGTGCAGACACTATGGAGATCAGTATGGAGACTTCTCAAAAAGCTAAAAGTAAATCTGCCATATGACCAGCCCTACCACTCCTTGCCATATATCCAAAGGAATCAATATCCTATTAGAGAGTTACCTGCTCAGCCATGTCTATTGTAGCTTTTATCACAATTGCTAGGAAATGGAAACAACCTAAATATTCTTCAGCTGGCAAATGGATAGTGAAAATGTGGTATGTATAGACAATGGAATTCTATTCAGCCATAAAGGAAAATGAAATCATGAAAATTCCTTGTAAACGGATGGAATTCGAAAACATTATACTGACTGAGGTAACCCCCAGAAATAAACTATGTGTGCTTTCCTTTATTTGTGCATGCTAGGTGTGAATCTATAGATGTGAGTAACCTGCAATAACCACAGAAGGTACAAAAGCAGAAAGGGACCATGGGGATGGGAGGCATGAAGAAAGAGCAGATCGTAGGACATAGGAGCTACCAAGGTGGGGAAAGGGAGCAATGTGGGGATTTTAACTGGGGATTGGGAGAGAGGGCAATACAGGGAAGAAGATGAAGAAGAGATTAATAATACTAAGGATGTCTGGAAAAGACATAGGTAACTATTTTATAAATTCCCTTAAAAATACTAATGTTTATTCGTGTGTGTGTGTGTGTGTGTGTGTGTAACTAATGTGTATTTAAAATTTTTATTCCTGATCCATGCAAGGGAAATTTCCCTTCTAATTGTTATTCAGAGTAGTCCAGGAGACTCCCTAAACAATACCAGTTCTTATTCTTGCCTTTGGTTGCCTCCTAAAACTTGAAGGAAAAAGTCTCATTGAAGACATCACAGTCTCATCATATTTGAATACCTATCCTTATATTCACAAATAAATGTCACTCTCACCACTCATCAAATAATCTTCTTTGTGCAACAGAGACTATTACAAAGTTCCACAATTTGTCAACTATTTATACAATCGGATGCTTTCCGGTGGCTTGCCACAGCTGAAACATCTACACTGCAACCCTACACCTAAGGCTCAGGGAACAGCAGAAGAGGGGGCTCAGAAAGATTGTGAGGGCTACATGACCAGGTGCCTGCGCTAGATAGTATTTCCATGAAATCTCAACAATACGATTGGTGCAATAATACCTGCATAATGATATCACCAGTTGACATGCCAATGTGGATGGAGGAAATTTCACAATGTCCATCTCTAGATAAAGATCTATAGGCCTTCGATAGGGAGAATTAATGTACCTCAGGGAGGAGCTCCTTGATTGGTTTTACAGTGCCAAATGATCAGCAATAAACACCACAGAATGAGCTCAGTACATCATATATATGTATGTGTATATAGCTATTAATCAAGGAAGAGAGCGTGAAGTTGAGAGGGAATGGGAGAGGGACATGGAGGGTTAGAGCAGATGGAATAAACATTCATTGTGACCAGGAACTGGCATGTGAGTCCAGTGATCAATCTGTAATCTTTATGTTCTTTATTATTATTGTTTCTTAATGTTTATTATTATGCATACACATATGTATGCATATATGTGTGAGAGAGAGGGAGAGAGAAAGAGAGAGAAAGAGAAAGAGAGAGAGGTGTGGCTGAAGCATGCATGTCATGGCATGCATGTGGCAGTCAGAAGACAACTTTGTGGAGTCAATTCTTTTCATTTACCTTTATGCATTTTGGAGACTGAACTCAGGCCATCGGCTTGGGAGCAAGCATCTTTACTCATTGGCCTATTTTACCAGTCCTATAATTATATTTTCCTATAGATAAAAAGGAAAGGAAATGACTCACTTAACGATACCAGCTTGATGGATTGTGCCCTTTTGACAATAGAAGAACTTCTGAGAGTTATCTATAAGCAAATAGAAGTAATCTTTTCTCCTGTGTTCACTCAAATGCCAGGAGTGAGCTAAGTCATCTGCATATATAATTTAATCAGTACATAAACAGTAAGGAAGGCATGGATGCATTATTTCACAGATGATAAAATTGAAGTCCAAGTTGGTGGTACTGGATATTTATGGTCATATAGCTACTGAAAGGTAGACTGGAGCATGCTCCTAGTGTGGTTACTACAACGTTAAAGCTGTTAATCTATGCAGTGTATGGGTTGCCACTTCTTGACAAGGTGAAAGAATGACTAATCACAAACATCTGCACCTTACTTCATTAATGGTCATTTTCACTTTTGAAGAAGGGGAGTTTTATGTTCAGCTATCAGTAACTCTGAAGAGGAAATCTTATGAAAATTACCATTTTCTCTTGTCAAATATCCTACAAATGTAGGTAATATTCCTTTTGGAGGAGAAGCAATAGGAACTATGAGGTCACTGGTATCAAACCCAAGAGATGGTTGTTCCAGACTGATATTTATGTGACTTCTCTCTTGTCTGAGGAAATACAGACAGATTTCTGTGGATTTGGTATGCTGACTGAAAGCAAGAGTTCATGGATTCAAACCCAAGTTTAAATCCTTCCTTTTTTTATTCCTTTGGGCGCGAATTTTAGCAAACTAATTTCTCTCTTCCAAAATTTCCTCATCTACAATGTGAAAATAGTATTATGTACTTCATAATTCTATTGTATGGGTAAAATGGGAAAACGGATATGAAACACAAAGAAAGTAGATTATTAGTTAATGCCAATCCAATGAACAGTCACTGGAAAATAGAGTTTAAATAAGTGCAAAATTTCTCTATGCTTCTCAGAAATAACCTTTAAGGGTTTGGGTGGTAGAGAAGTGTGTGCTTAGAACCCAGGCTCATGTCTTAACAATTCTTTTCATTGACACTTAAAATGCTACATACAAGAGCATTTCTTCCTTCAACTTCTCCTGTTCTCTCATTCTTTTAATAGTGTTTTACTCCAAAACCAATCCACATACTTGGTACTCTCATCTTCCCAGGGTTCCAATTTTCCTCCCCTGGGAGCTTCTTTCCTTCTCTCTAGTGCTTCTCTCCTTCTTCCCTCCTTACATATTGCTGTTGTCTGAATCTTTCTTACAGCAAAGCTCAGGATCTCATTTTACAAGTCCTCATTATGAAGCAACATAGTAGAATAGTCCAGAGTGTGGACTATTCTGGGTTTAAATCCAAGTTGTGTAAATTACTATCTATCTTTTAAGGTTACCCAGGTGCCCTGGGAGCCCATTTTCTTATGGTAGTCAGTTCAAAGTTATCAGTCAAACCTAGGCAACTTGGAAAGCACCTGTAGAGAGTCTGGCCCATGCAACTTCCTCCATTACTTGGAGGGAATTCTTACTGCTATTCCTATGCATAGCAGTACTTGTAAATCTCTCTATCTGTGAGGCTGATATGGTGTAGCCACAACTGCTCTGCTAAAGCTTTCTTCTCACTGACAGACACAGATTTGAGAGCTATGTGTTTCTGCGTCCAGGATCTGATGAATCTGATTGTCCGTTTCCTCTTGAATTCCCTCCTCAAAGAATTGATGTGCAGGCTCTTACATGTCATTCCTCATTTGTAAACCAGAAATTACCCAGCAGAGTCTTGGTGACAGAATGATGGAGCTGGATTGGTGTCCCCAGCTGGGCTAAGTCAATAAAGGTGATAGTAAACACTAAGCAGAATTTGAAGAATGAGTGGGAAAATTGTTGCAAATGATATTTCTGGAAGGCATTTGCTATAAAGCCAACTGAAAGGAGTGAATCTTTTTGAGGCAAACTGGCAACAAAGAGGAGAGCTCATGTTCGGTGATGTCTAACACTGATTTATATGTGACTTAATTTTATTTAGAAAGAAAACGTTATAACAGGTATCATTTCATAGATGAGATCAAATGCAGTCAGAGGGGTTCATTTCCTGTGTAGTTTCCTGTCTCTTCTGTGGCTTCAGAAACTGAGTAATTATTGGATTGCTAAGTAAAGGGGTGTGTGTGTGTGTGTGTGTGTGTGTGTGTGTGTGTGTGTGTGTGGAGAGAGAGAGAGAGAGAGAGCGGGTGTTGAGCCTAGGGCTTCTCATATGCTTTGCCTGTACTCTCCATTGTGCTTCATTCACAGGCCACCATCAGCTCTTGCTGCCCTTTGTCAATATGCTTGGTTTAGAACCATGTGGCCTTCACCAGGACAGAGGCTGAAGTGGCTTTGGTTCATTTCTGATAACTTCAAGCACATTGGAAGTGAGTGCATTGGGAGTTGGTGGGACTAGATACCAGGATTCAGGTCTCGACATAAAACCCGTGCTCCATGCATTGCCAACTCCACAGGCTCTATCTTTCAGTCCTCTGCTTCACATGACAGTGAATAATTCCAGCTTCTTTTTTTTTAAATTTTATTTATTTTTGTATGTGTATGAATGTACTGTCTGCATGTAGGTTTGTGCACCGTGTCGTGCAATGCCGCGGAGGTCAGAAGAGGGTGTCAGATTCCCCTGGAACTGGAGTTCTCCTGGAACTGGAGTTCTCCTGGAACTGGAGTTCTCCTGGAACTGGAGTTCTCCTGGAATTGGAGTTACAGACGCCATGTGGGTGCTGGGGATCAAACCCGGGTCCTCTGCAAGAGCAGTCAGTGCTCTTAACCGCTAGGCTATCTCTCCAGTCCCAATCCCAGCATACATGCTCCTCACTGTTGGCCTTCCCCTGCCTGCTCCACCAATCGTTAGATCTGGGATCTACACATGTTGAAATATTTTTATTACATTATTTATCAATTTATTTATTTTGTGTGCAAATATGCACACAGATGCTTATGGCATGCTTATGGACAGTTTGGAGGTATGGGTCTCTCCTTCCACGATGTAAGTACCTAAGACTGAATTCAGGTTGTCAGTCTTCACAATAGACACCTCCACCTACTGAGCTATCTCTCAGGCTGCAAGCTTTTTTTCACTGACCAAACAGTTTGGAACAAATACATTCAGGAACACAATTTTCCATTTATGCTCCTGTATAACATTTTTATGGAGAAATGTTTTCAATTCACATTTTTTCAGTCTTGATTTGTAAGTTTTATTTCACAGTTACATAAGAAACCTGAATTATTTATCAGCCTTGCAGCATTGCCACAATAATCATTATTTTAAAATCACAGACAGGAAGTCCAAGTTTTCAGGTATAAACATAGGGATTTTGAAAGAGGGAATTCAGGGTCACCCAGTGAATTATTGGTAGGACCAGGATATGAGGAAATAATACACATTTCTAATACAAAAAGCACCACAGTGTTTCATAGACACACATTATTTTGTCTGATCTTTGACAAACATAAGAGGCTTAGGAAGATCGAGAAACTTGCATACCATATGTTGTTTGTACAAAGAAAGAAGTAAGGTTAAACTTGAGTATTCTTGAGTCCAGAGCCTTGATTTTGATTTTTAGAGAATAACTTCTGATTTTTATTCATGAATTATTTGAATTATTGCATAGATGATGTAAAGTAATGGGTTTCCTCATGACATTTATATAGGTGTAATATCTTTTTATTTATTACTTTTATTTTATGTGTATGAATGTATTGCCTGCATGTAGGTAGGTGCACCCATGTTGTGCAATACCTGCAGAAGTCAAAAGAGGGCATTGGATCCCCTGGAGTTGGAGTTACGGATGGTTATTTAGCCACTATGGGGGTGCTGGGATTAAAACCCAGGTACTCTGCAAGAACAGCCAGTGTTCTTAACCACAGAGCCTTCTCTCCAACCCATACATATGATATCTCTAGAATTGCTCTTTACATATTCTGTTGACAAATCTTACTGTTTAGGTAAAAATAGATACAATCTCTACTGAGTAAAAGGGTTTATTTTACCTTAGATACTCAGAAATTTGAAATGAAGTGAAATTTTTGGTGTGGAAATAATGAACAGAGTGAATTTTGTGACCTTTGCTATCAGAGCACCTGTTATCAGAGAGTTTATCAGTTCATCTGTTTGCTTTGTTCTTTATACTAACATGGTCATGCGTATCACTAGTCTACTGCATCCATTTGAGAACCTTCAGTTATTTCTATTGTCCAGATAATAACACTGAGTCTGAAGAGCTTTATAGCTCAAGGATACAGAACTCAAGCCCATGATGTAGAAATTTCAGGGCTGTACCTGCTATACCAGATCTACTTTCTACAGCATTCCCTGTAAGACCTGTATTTCTATACTGGCCTCTGAAGTAGGTATATGCCAGACTGAAAGCACATACACATCATAGATTAAAACAAACAGGTGTGGATCCCTGCACATGCATCTTGGTCCCTCAATTCATCTGGTGCTGATGGAAGGGATGCAGTATTCTGTCCAATCCTTTTAGGACAGCACAGGACAATCCAAGGGACACTGGGCAAGTGCATGTATTGGTCAACTTCAGTTGCCATAAGTCACCAAAGTCTGGGTGGCGCAAACAACATGAATTTATCTTCTCACAGTCCAAGATTAATGTGTTCATGGCAAGTTTTCTCTTGAGGCCTTTCTCCTTGTGGCTGCCTTCTAAATAAGTCTGCTTAAGGCCTTTCCCCTTGTCCGTGCATCACTGATGACTTGTCTCTTCTCTACTTACAAGGAGATCCCAGTCACATTGGATTAGGGCCCTATTCTTAGGATCCTCACCTTCAAATAAATTCACATTGGGGGTTAAATGTCAATATAGGAATTTGGGGGGCAGTGGTGATTAGTTCTCAGGATTTTGGTTAAGATCTAGTGAAGATTTGGGGGAATAAACACAGTCCATAAAAATGGGTAACACACAGTTGCAAGGCACCATGTTCATAGTAAACATGTCCTTTCCCAATGCTTATTTAAACATTTATAGCTGCCAAATTTCTAAGCTTGGATGAGTTGTTTTGAAGCTACTAAGTTGTATTTCCTTTCCTCCCTAAATATTGTGCTTACAAGCACACAATTTACAAATCAAAATGAGAAAGCAAAAAGAAAGAAATGCTGCCATAAATCTTCAAGCTAAAGGAGAAAAGATGTCTTTGGTGGAATGAAAATAAGGAAGCTGAGAATTCTCTCATGGCTGGAAAAATCAATTGCTACCTCAGAGTCCCTGACAATGATCTAGTTGAGATCAATTCTGTTAAAGTTAATTATACCTGTGTGAGTTCTACTATAGCACATAGTCAATTTTCTTATCAGTCCTGTGAGTTATGGGTGTCAGCTTCCAAAATGAATAGTAATGATTGTGGGGATTTCAACCATTACAAGAGAATTTGTTAAAAAAATACTTCTCATGTTCATTTAACTGCCCATGAAGGTAGTCAGCCTTTTATGTCAATTCAGTCCTAAGAGACAGCTTATCAGAGTCCACACGGATGTGCTGCCTGCCCCAGTGGTTTGACATTACACAGAGGAATGAGCCTGTGCCTGGTTCTGTCTGACTTTGATTAATGATCCAGGATTGTTTCACTGTCATCTTGCTGGTTTTTTTTTTTTTTTTTTTTAGTCTACCTAAGACTTGTTCTAAGTGGAAGAACTTCTGCTGATGTTGTTTTGGTGAGTGCCTGAGTTTTGCTCTTGGTCCCAAAGTTTGAGTCTAGAATCAAAGTCAGTCCAACACACTAGGATGTGAAATCGCCCTCTTCTCTATGGTGATGCAAAACCCAAGGCTTCTGCCTTACTTAGACTCTTGGCTTCAGATTATTTGGTGTGTCCTCTGATGCTTTCATAACTAGGGAGCTCATGGTGTGCCACTCACAGCTGAGTTCTGTAAGCATGGTCCTAGAATGTTCTGAGGACAAAGATCCCAAAGGATTTGCAACCGTTCAAGCTGGTGAAAGAGATATCTTCTCTGATTTATTTATTTATTATTTATTTATTGATTGATTGATTTATAGTTTTGTTTGTTTGTTTGTTTTTGACACAGGATCTTGGTATGCAGCTCTCTCTGGCCAGGTACTTTTCTATGTAGCTCAAGCTTGTCTCAAACTCATAGTAGTCCTCTTGCCTCTGTCTTTTAAGCACTGGCATTATTGATCTATGCCATCATGCCTGAGTGAGTTATGTCTTTTATAAACTAATATCCAAGAAGATTCTAACATGCCAAACTCAAGAAACTCCATTTTCAATCACTTCTATAGTATTATGAAAGGGAAGTTTCCTAACCTTTGTTCATCTTTTATTACAACTTTACATTTCTAGTAAAAAAAAAAAAAAAAACCACAAAAAACAACTCCTATTCTTTTCTCAGGAAACAGTTGGACTATATTTCCTAACTTATTTAAAATTACCATAAGGGTCTCTGTGTGAGTTTTGCCTAGTGGACCTGAGTGACATTTCACCAAAGATCTGTGAAGAAGACAAGAGGCCAGCGTGGTGCTCTCCCTCCCTTCACATGAACCTCCAGCCTGCACACTTGACATTTCTAGCCGCACAATCACTTGGGCCAATTTTCTAAAATAAATATTTTCTCTTTCTGTATCTCTGTCATTTAGGTTCTCTCTATATATAAATAATAATATACATGAATGATAAATATATACGTATTTCCGTCTATCTCTAATAATATAGAAATATCTGTATTTTCAGAATTCCTCAGAGACACAAAACCACTAAAATGTGTATGCATAATGTGTGTCATATATATATATATATATGACACACACACACATATATATATATATATGTGTGTGTGTGTATGTGTGTGTGTATACATGTCAAAGTCATTGATCTATCATGATGAATGGACACATGCAGCTGGGGAGATGGCTTAACAGATAAGAGCATTTTTTTGTGCAAGAGTTCCAATCCCCAAGCACCCACAGAAGCAGCTTGTCTGAAAGAGCGCTCCTGTATCCCAGGGCTATGGGGCACTGAGACAGAAGGATCCCTAGGGCTTTCTGGGTGACAGTCTAGATCTAGGTTTAGTGAGAGATCCTGCCTGAAGAGAGTATGGTGGAGAGTAGAGAAAGAATGTCCCTGAAAACATGAATATGCACCACACACACTCACACACACACACACACGAGAGAGAGAGAGAGAGAGAGAGAGAGAGAGGAAGAGAGAGATATTTTATTGGTTCTGTTTCTATGGAAAGCTCTGGCAATACAGACCAAATATTACCCCAGTTTACATATGAAGAAACTTGGATTTTTAAAATTTATTATATATATATTTATATATATAGTACAAGATTATGTTACTAATCAAATCTAGACCCGTGTCCCCCTCCCTACCCCCCCACTCCACCAGAGCTCATGCATTCTGCCAAGCATGTTTTTCATCTTTTTCTCAGTCTTTCTCAAAATTCTCAATGTGGAAGTTGACTGTTTTGAGCAGAAGTTCACCATTTCAGTCAGTTCTTTGACGCAGTTTTTTCTGTTGTTGTTGTTGTTCTTTTCAAGATGCATCACTCCCAACTACTTGGACAAAAGCTCAAGGGGCTGTGCACAAGAAATCTTTAGAACTAGGTAATTGGTGCTAGCATCCACAGATGAGGGACACCAATCTTCCTTTGTTTATCTGGGACTGTGTTACTTCACTTAACATAATATCTTCTAGTTCCATCCATTTACCTGTGCTTCAGGTGGTCCTGAGAAGTCCCTGATCTAAGCTCTGCACACTCAAGAGAAACTTAGATTTTTTTTTAATTTTATTTATTTCTGTATGTGTATGAATGTACTGTCTGCATGCAGGTCTGTGCACTCGTGTCGTGCAATGCTGCGGAGGTCAGAAGAGGGTGTCGGATTCCCCTGGAACTGGAGTTCTCCTGGAATTGGAGTTTCAGACGGTTCTCGGCCACCATGTGGGTTCTGGGGATCGAACCCGGGTCCTCTGTAAGAGCGGTCGGCGCTCTTAACCGCTAGGCCATCTCTCCAGCCCGAGAAACTTAGATTTTTAAGTCTCACGGGTTAAAAGGTGGAACGGAAGAGGTTATGCATCAAATCGAATCAAATCTGTTTCTTTCTGATGTAAACTCTGAGATACCAGTGGTTTCTTCATGATGCATTTTCCATTTTTAATTTATTTTTGGCATAGAAATTAATATCACAGTGATGGTGACAAGGATTCCCTAATCTATACAGGCCTCTGCTGTGGGGGTGATGGCCAGTTCTAGTGTCTGAGTGATTCCCAGGGCCCAGCAAAAGGGTCCAAGTTTCCAGAGCCCTAAAGACACGGGGTAACACACCAAAATACGGACTCATTTTCCACTCCACCTTCATTGGCCGAGCAGCTGCCAAGAACAAAGGCCGCATTTCCCGGTATCTAGCGGACAAATGCAGTATTGCATCATGAATCGATTGCTTCTCTGAGGTGCCTACAAGTGTATTTGGGGAGAAACTCTGAGAACAAGTTGAGGAGCGGCTGTCTTTCTACGAGACTGGAGAAATTCCATGGAAAAATCTAGAAGTCATGAAGGAAGCAATGGTTCAGGCAGAGGAAGCAGCTGCTGAGATTACCAAGAAGCTGGAAAAACAGGAGAAGAAACAACGCTTGAAGAAGGAAAAGAAGCGATCAGCTGCACTGGCCCCGGCCTCTTCAGAAAACACGGAAAACAGTAGTTAGTGCTCCAGAAGGACGTGAGGAGACACGGGAAAAACCCAGAAAGAAGAAAAAACAAAGCCCCAAGAGGATCCTCAGGAAAATGGAATGGAAGAGCCGCCTGCCCCTCCCGCTTCCCCTAAACGAAAGAAAAAGAAAGCTCTCCAAGGAGGAAGAGTTGGTCAAGGAGGAGTTGGTCAGTGATCCTGAAGAGACTGCCACTACCAGCACAAGCCCTCCTGTTCAGAAGAGGAAGAAGTCTGCACCTAAGAAGGAAACGGCCAGTGAGGCAGAAGAGACTGCGAACGTGACTGTCCCTAAGACAAAAGGGAATGTTCTTCCAAGGAGCCACCTAGCCCTGTAAGCCCCACGCCTGAAGCTGTTGCTGGCAAGAAGAGTGTCACAAAGAAAAAGAGAAAGTTCCAGAAAACACCTCAGGACGATTTGGATGGACATTTCCTGGGTGGAGAGGCATGCCCACAACAGATACCTTCCCAACTCCATGATTAACACCAATAAAAATCACAAAAAATGGTCTAAAAAAGAAATTAATAAAAGAGCAAAGATAGAAAGCAGAACAGAATATTGAGAGTTAAAATGGGTAGAAAGGACAGAAAGCATAGGTTTTCTCAAGATGTCAAGTTGTCTCCTTGGCTTTGCAGGACGGCTGGACCGTGTCAAGCACAAGTCCACAGAGCCACGTTTGAAGGCAGTAAAGGTCCTCTCCATCCTGTCAGGCACATTTCTTTCCAATGCAGGTTTTAGCTTTGTTCATCTTGTCGCCATCTGTTGTTTCCCTTTGTGCATACGTAATGATCTCTCCTTGTCTTATTTAATGCACTTGTTCCGTTGCCTTCTTCTCTGACTGTAAGATGGCCTCTCGTTTCACTCTTAGCTTCTCTTGAGCATTCAGCACCTCGTAGAAATGGAACAAATGCTATGTTCATCTTTCCATATCTGCCTCCTGTCTGTCTTTCCTATCCTTCAGTCGTCTCATAGCTTTCTTTGTTATGCTTGGCCACAGCCAATCTGTCTTCCCTCAGTGCACATGCACGCACACTGTATTGCTCTTCTGCTTCTCATTCTTTATGCTCACTCTTCCCTTCATCTAGAAAGCTCTCCAGCTTTTGCCCTCCCTTTACTAAGCCACACCCAAATCCCATCTTCTACAGAAAGCCTTCCCTGACCTTTAACATTAACTGTTCTTGTTGTTCATGGTGATTACCGTCTTACCCTTGTTTCTTCACCTCCACAATCCTTTCTGCTTTCTATCAGTGGCACATGTGAAACAACTGTCTATTACTCAGCACAATTCAGTGTGTCCTGGGCCCACTATTTCCTAAATTCTATTGGAGCTGTTTTTCTCTTTTTGCTACCATACTTAAATAACTCTCTACTGTTTGTATAGCTGAAGAATTCATTGATCTGAGTATATAAAACTGTAAAATACACTAAGTACTCTATGATTGGATGAAACAAGAGTTATCAATTATGAAGTGGCAATGATGATCCAGACACTTTTTTTAATGCTTTCCATATTCTAATTAATTTAATTTTCACAGTGGAGGAAACTGAGGGACAGAGAAGTTATGACGGTTCCTTAGGAAGTTGTTTGGGTGCTAATGGCAGAGGCATCTGCCCCAGAACTTAGCCCTACTTCTATGCGCCACTGCTCATAGTCTTTTAAGATGGTAAGCAAGAGATTAAGAGGATAACTGACAGCCTTAAGTTTCTTAGTTAATTTATTCGTCCCACAAATGTTTGTTGAATTAGGGTTCCTGTGTTGGGCATAGTCACCATAAAACACAGCTCTCATTTAAAGAGTAGTAAGGGGTAGTTTATTTCTGGGGCTGAAGAGATGGCTGAGTTTGGATCCCTAGTACCCCTGCGAAAGGTTGCTCCTGGTGGCATGGATGGTAATCCCAGTACTGGGCAGGCAGAGATGGGCGGATCCCTGGAGGTCACTGGTCAGCTAACAGCCAAGGTGAGATTCAGTGAGTTTCAATAATATATATATAATATTATATATATTATATATTATATTATATATTATATTATATATTATATTATATATTATATATTATATTATATATTATATTATATATTATATTATATATTATATTATATATTATATTATATATTATATTATATATATTATATATAATATATATAAATATATATATATTTCAATAATATATATATTATTGAAACTCACTGAATATATATATATATATATATAGAGAGAGAGAGAGAGAGAGAGAGAGAGAGAGAGAGAGAGATTGTTCTTGAGCCAAATATGATTGCCCATGTGGTCTGGGAACAGGTTGCTCTAAAAGATTATATAAAATTTTATTATTCACGAAACAAATAAATAATAAATCAAAGCATTTAAAAGATACATTGGTGGGGACTGCATGTAAGCAGTTTACAGCAAAGTGGGAACAACTCTGCTAGTATAGCTCTCAGAAGCTATCTAATGACACAGCTTTTTAATTGGTTTGCTAAACATACATTTTTAAAATTGTTTTGATAGTTGTAGGGTATTAGGTCAGACAGAGTTGGGCAATGGATGACTTTTAAGTAAAAATAGCCCAAGATAATTTCACTTTGGCCTATGGCATTCTAACTCTCCATAATCATGAATTTTAGTTATTCTGTTTATAGAATATTTAATACAGATGTAGCTTTTCTTTCTTCTTGGAATTTTAGTTATATTACCAGATACATGAATCAAAGCACCATGGTCCATATCCTTATTACTAAGTCTCAGTATGGATCATGTTCTCAAATTTGGCACACATTAGAATCCCCTCAGGAGCTTTAACTGACTTTCTCTATCTTTGTGACTTAGAACCTGAGGACCTGCATTGTTTAAACTCTGCAGTTGATTCTAACCTGTGTCTGGTAGAGAATTTTTCTGTAATATGTAGTATTAAACCCGTTCACTACCACTGCCATTTAGGAAAATCTTTATGATCTAGTCCTACCTTGCCACCCACCTCCTCCTACTTTCTTGACCAAATGATCCCATAGTTTGAGAAAAGGGAGAACCCAAGAGCCTGTGTTTTTAAGATCATCTGCTATATGAGTCAGCAGACCTAGACATTAGAATCATTAGACTAATTTCTAACAAGGAGATTCAAACATGTTAAGAAGGAAGAGAATCTGGAGAAGTATGGTAGTCTGAGCTGGAATTAGAAACTACTTCACTCAAATTGGTCTCGAAGGGAGGGTAGACTGCAGGAATGGAAAAAAGTATAGACATTCTCTCCTGGCATCTGAGCATAGCTTTATTATGTGGTGTGTTGACCACGCTCATTCATTGTAGAGCCTTCCTATAGCTATCATCTGAGATCAGTAGACTCTACATGGAAGTCTTAGAAATGTATCTGGAATGAACCCCAGGATTTTAAAATGTCTCTGTATTTATTTGAATGTTTGAAAACCACAGTCCTCCCTGTCAGCCTTGACCTCACTCACATGCCCATTAAACTGTCATATTCTTGAGGACACAGAGCATGGCTTATTATAGTTTAGATACATTATTATGAGTATTATTACTATTATTCTTGTTATTGTTGTTGTTTTAAGACAGGGTTGCGCTCTTTGCCAAGGCTGGCCTAGAACTCACTTTGTAGCCCAGGCTGGCTTTGCTATCATTGATCCTCCTGCCTCAGCCTCCCAAGTTTATAGTCTTGAGCCTATACTCTTTTTTTTTAATTTTTTAAATTAATTTTATTTATTTTTGTATGTGTATGAATGTACTGTCTGCATGCAAGTTTGTGTACCCGTGTCGTGCAATGCCACGGAGGTCAGAAGAGGGTGTCGGATTCCCTTGGAACTGGAGTTCTCCTGGAACTGGAGTTTCTGACGGTTCTCGGCCGCCAGGTGGGTGCTGGGGATCGAACCTGGGTCTTCTGCAAGAGCGGTCGGCGCTCTTAACCGCTAGGCCATCTCTCCAGTCCCATTGAGCCCATACTCTTGACTTAGACACACATTATTTAAGGACTCAGCAGCTTTATGAGGTAATTATTGTTATGCCCATTCTGGGGGGACTAGAACCAAAGGCTTCAGGAACTCAAATAGTCTCTAATACTCCAAGTCTAGTGCTCTATTTTTACTATAAGATGGCAATTGCTTTTATTGTTCCTTGTCTTTCCTAACATCCAATGTCATAATAAACATAAGATTTGGGTACAGAAAATTCCTAAAAATCATTGATTCTTGTAATTAATAAGTTAGAGAACTCCTTAGCAAAAATGCTGCCAAGCCTTGTTACTTCAAGTGGAAGATGTTTTGGACCAAACTGTCAAGGGCCTGCTTTAAGTCACAGTGCTAGTTTGTGAAAGACAGGATGACAATGGTGTCTATGCCTTCCTTCAGACTCTTCGCCCTGATGCCCATCATGTCCCCCTTTATTCCTGCTAATAATACCTTGTGTTGCCTGTTACAAAGAGAGCTTCTTAGAACAGTGTGATTTTCAAGCCTTTTTCTAAGACAGAGCCAAATAAACACTTTGGGCAGAAAATGGATTTAAAATGTACCTGGGCAGAAAATTACCTTCAATAGATTATATTTAGAGTCACTGTATGGCTTCTCGTTCTCTTCCATCAGCAGGTCCTATTCTGAGCCCTCTGCTCAACCCAGCTGCTTTTTAAGCTCAGCCACTTGGATTCCTGCGGGCCCCTTTACTTCTCAGAATACTTTCCAGCCTTGAACACGTGGTGAGACTTTGACCTCTTCCTAGCATATAGAAAATTGTCTACTGACTGCTGTGAGGGGTAGCAGACATCATCTTTGTTTACCTTTGAATCTGACCACTCAGAAATATCACACATGTATCAAAAGGTGGTAATTTTTCTGGTAGAACCAAGGTTGCTCCAATAGTCTGCACAGAGCCAAGTGCTGGATGATAGTTTCACAATTTTTTTTTTAAGTTTTGACTTCTAATTGAGAATATGATTTTCAGCTTTTAAGGGATCTTTCCAAATTTCGTTCTCTCCATTTTATTTCCTCTTTCTTCATGTATTCTAAAAGTGTGTAATCAAGCAGAAGGGCCAAATCAAGAAACCCAGGATGAGAATGAAAGCCGTTGCTTTCTCTTGTTTTGTTCTTCTGAGATTCCCTATACGAACATCATATTTTCTTTGGTATCCCTTCATGAGAAACAAAACTCTGTTTCATAATTGAGAGTTTGACTTCCCACTGATTTACTTTAATCAAAGGTAGATGTGATGGATGCTATTCTAATTGGATTTAAGACAGGGAAGATCTTGCAAGTCAGCAGAAACCATGTCATCACCATGGTTTTTAGGTTTGTTTAATCTACTGAAAGTGGAATAAGTTTTAAGACTTTTCCTTTTTTCTCTTTTCTCATGTATGTGAGGCTGACCTCAAAATTTGTGTGGCTTAGTATAACTTTAAGCTTCAAGTCCTCCTGCTTCTACTTACCAAGTGCTGAGATTTCAGGGGTGTGATGTTGGGGATGAGACCGAGGGCCTCATTCAGGCTAAGCAAATACTCTACCAAAAGAGCAACACCCTTACCTTCTAAAACAACCTCTTGATATCTTTGTCATTGGTCAGAGAATAAAATTCATCTATCAAAGGAATATTACTCCAGTTTTCTGTGATATGAGTCAATGTTTGTATTACTGAAATACTAAAATGGTGAAAACCAAAAGGGTGTCAAAATCTTTAAGATTTAGGCCCACTGTTTTGATGAATTTGCTCCTCAAAGGGGAAACTACTGAACAGTACATGATAGGCCACTTTCTCCAGACTATCTATCTATCTATCTATCTATCTATCTATCTATCTATCTATCTATCATCTATCTATATGTATGTATATTCCAAATATCTATCTAACATCTAAATATCTATCATCTATCTATCTATCTATCTATCTATCTATCTATCTATCTATCATCTATCTATCATCTATCATCTATATATCTGGAAAAAGGAGAAGAGGAAAGAAAAAATGCAAAGCAGTGAGCAGAGGTGGTATTGTGGGTAGATGGTCTTAGCGTGAAGGAATTCTCTTGCTCTGGCTTAGAAGAGGCCTCTGGTACTCACTTAGAACACATCAACCTGACTTCACACTCAGTCCAATCATCTTGGTAATCTAGGTTCTTTAGTTTCCTAGTCTTCAGGAGACTCAGAGTAACAGATTAGGAACCATGCATGAGGCTGTTAAAGGCAGAAATATTGACAATAGCCAGAGAAAGAACATCTCCCTAGCAAAAGCTGAGTGTGGAAATCTGTGACATAGAGGCCAAAGCATTTGAAAACACAGAAGTTGAAAGTCAGCCAGCATTAAGAGACAGTAAAATGATTAGAATAATAACTAAGGTTCTTAATATTAACCTGGAACCTTCAATATATTAGTATACTAGATTAATTTCAAGAAGAGAGAAAATTGTGATAGTTAAGAAATGTTTAAAAATTAAATATTTTGATGCTTAATAGAAGTCTTTTTAAGTTAATTTTTATTGAGCTCATTTCATACAGTATTTCTTAATCAAATTTAGACTCATTCCCCCATTCATGCCCACCTCTTGTACCCCTGCCCCCCACCAGAGCTCATGAACTCTGTCATAGATGTTAAGTCCTGTCCTGCATCTTTTTCTCAGTCTTTTATAACCTTTTTAATGCAGAAATTTACTATTTTGGTCAGTTCTTTAAACAGGTTTCTCTCTCTCTTTTTTGTTCCCTTTAATTTTATATTAGTCCAAAATATGCATATATATATGCATATTTTGAACTAATATAGTTTATTTTCAGAATTTGTAATTTTGATTTATGTGTGGAATATATATATATATATATATATGCATATTTTGAACTAATATTTATGTGTGTGGAATATATATATATATTCCACACATAAATATTAGTTCAAAATATGCATATATATATATATATATATATTCCACACATAAATCAAAATTACAAATTCTGAAAATAAACTATAGGTTAATTCCAAAACACATTTAGGGATTCACATTTTAACAGTCAAGTTGTATGCAGGTAAAAAGAAGTATAACTTTACATTCTTTTTTTTAAAAATATGAATACATATCTTCCACCCATATATGGTAATTATAATCTGTGAATATAAGTGGTAGGTTAATTCTAGAGCCCATTAATAGATTCACATTATAATAACACAGTTGTTTTCAGATACAATGAAATATAATAATAAGGTTGCTCAGTTTGCCTGCCAACTGGGGATTTGGCATTAGCATCCACAAATGAGGGAAACCATTCACCTTTTCTTTCCCTGGGACTGTGTTACTTCACTTAGCATAATGGCTTCGAGTTCCATGCATTTACCTGCAAAGTTCATGATGTCATCTTTCTTTGCCACTGCATAGAACTCCATTGTGTAGGTGTATCACATTTTTGTTATCCAGTCATCAATTGAAGGGCATTTGGGTTGGTTCCAGCTCTTTGCTATTGTGAAGAGAGCTGCAATAAACATAGCTGTGCATGTATCTTTGTGGTAGGATGCATCCTGTGGGTGTATACCCAGGAGTGGTATGGCTGGGTCAGGTGGTAGGCTCATTTTGAGTCTTTGAAGTGTTCTCCACACTGCTTTCCACAGTGGTTGTATGAGTTTACATTCCCACCAGCAGTGGATGAGTGTTCCCCTTTCACCACAACCTCTCCAGCATTTGGTATTTTTTGTTTTCTTGATCTTGGCCAGTCTTATTGGAGTGAGATATATCTTAGTGTGGTTTTAATTTGCATTTCCTTAATTATTAATGATGTTGAACAATTCTTAAGATGTTTCTCAGCCATCTTTACTTCCTCACTGGTGAAGTCTCTGTTCCGTTCTTTACTCATCTTTTGAGTAGGTCATTTGTTTTCTTACTTCATTTTTTTTAAGTAGTTTATATATTCTGGATGTTATTGCTCTGTCAGATATATCAGTGGTGACTGTTTCCTCCCACTCTGTAGGTTTTCTCTTCATTTCCTTGATTGTTTCTTCAGCTGTACAAAAGTTTTTGAGTTTGATGAGGTTCCACTTGTCAGCTATTGTCTTTATTTCCTGTGCAGCAGCTGTTTGATTTAGAAAGTCTTTTCCTATGCCTATGTCTTGTAGGTTGCTGCTGACGTTTTCTTCTTTTTTTGAATTTTTTTGTTTATTTCTTTTATGTGTATGAATGTACTGTCTGCATGCAGCTCTGTGCACCCGTGTCGTGCAATGCCACGGAGGTCAGAGAGGGCGTCGGATTCCCCTGTCAAAGACTGTTCTCAGCCGCCATGTGGGTGCTGGGAATCGAATCCTGGTCCTCTGTAAGAGCAGTCAGTGCTCCCAACTGCTAGGCCATCTCTCCAGCCTTGCTGACGTTTTCTTCTATCACCTTCAGGGTTTCGGGTTTCAGGTTGAGATCTTTGATCCATTTGGAGTTGATTTTTGTACAGGGTGAGAGGTAGAGCTTTAATTTTGTTCTTCTACAAATGGTGGTCCAGTTTTGCCAACACCATTTGCTGAAGATGCTGAGACCTTCTCAATTACAATAGCCTCAAAAAAAGAAAAAAAAAATAAAGACTACAAAAAAAAA
Source organism: Rhizomys pruinosus (assembly GCA_009823505.1). Taxonomy (NCBI): domain Eukaryota; kingdom Metazoa; phylum Chordata; class Mammalia; order Rodentia; family Spalacidae; genus Rhizomys; species Rhizomys pruinosus. The sequence continues at coordinate 279,274 of VZQC01012009.1, read as the reverse complement.
AAAAAAGGAGAGAATAACCTGGGAATAAACCTAACCAAAGTCCTCTACAACAAAAAACTTAAAACCCTAAAATGACATCAAAAGATGGAAAGACCTCCCATGCTCACAGATTGGAAAAATTAATATAGTAAAAATGTCCATTCTACCCAAATTAATATACAGATTCAATGCAATCCCAATCAAAATCCTCATGAGCTTTTTCATAGACTTGGTAAAAAAAATCATTAATTCATATGGTGTGGGTTCACCTCTGGGATTTGTGGCAGGGCCCACTTAATCCTGGGATGACCCATGTGGAAAATACCTTCAGGAAAGAACACCACGTGTACACAGGTTGAGGTTCAAATGCAGAGAGAGATTTTATTCCAAGACGTCTGCTTAAATATCATAATTCAATTCTCAGGGCCGAATCCTAAATCTTTTTGTCACTACACCCCACCCCATGGGTGTGGCCAAGGAGGTACCATTGGCTTAGAATGCTACCCATCTTAACTAAGTTTTCCCACATCTCACCCTTTTAATTTTATTTTTTAAATTTTTCTGAGAGGCAGGGGATCCTATGGGTGAGGCTAACAACACAAAGGAACCTGAGTTTTGAATAGCCAGCTGCTCAAGCCTATTTTGAGTGCTAGGAAGTGGGGGGCAGGTCCAACCTAAAACTTTATTTTCACACTAAGGCCAATTAATATCCAAAAATCCCAACCATGAAGTAAGCTGATTGTCAAGCATAAGCAATTAATGTAAGTAATATTCATGTAAAACCAATTAGCAAGTATCTATGTCCAAATTTTGAAACAAGCCAAGGTTCCCATAGTTCAATTAGAGAAGCTTGTATGCACAAGCATGTTGATCAAATAGGAGTCCAGTCTATATTGCTGTAGTCTCGCGATTTACCCCAATCTCTCTGCAGCCCTTACATTCTACCACACCTCCTCTTCTGCAAGGTGTTCCCTAGGCTTTGGAAAAGGGGCACAAGTGGGTGAGAAGCAAAACACTCTATTTTCTCTGGAGATGTCATTTTGGACTTTGGTCTGTTCAGGTCGTTTCCCTTCATGGATTGACAGCTTATCCAGGGTACTTTTTTAATCCTACTAACAAAGCACAAACAATTAGATGTACAGGCACTTAAACAGACATTTAAACAATGCTAACTATTATGGAAAGCTAAGCTGTGAGCATAGACACAGATGTTTGGATGGTATGTTAATCCACAAACTGTGGTTTCTCTATAAAAGATGACGAGTTCTGCCGGGTGTGGTGGCGCACGCCTTTAATCCTAGCACTTGGGAGGCAGAGGCAGGCGGATCTTTGTGAGTTCAAGGCCAGCCTGGTCTACAGAGTGAGTTCCAGTCCAGCTGGGGCTACAGGGAGACCCTGTCTCGAAAAGACCAAAAAATGAAAAAAAAAAAAAGATGACAAGTTCTTACTGTGGCTTATAACATCTCCTAACCACTAGAGGACGTAAGATTGTGGCATCAGCCATGAATTATTCCTCCAAGGAGAAAGCTAATAGCCAATTAGATTTGGGGCATATCATAAGTAATATATATAATATGAATAATAATGAAGATTATAGTACATAATGCATATATAATAATATACGCATGCGACCACTGAGGTGCACAAGTAACCCAGACGCGTGTTGGAAGTGATAGTCTGGATACCTGAATCATCAGGAGTCTTGCTTGACTCAAGGAGACCAATATTTTGCTTTATTGCTTTACTAGTCTTTGGTAACACTCTCTGGCATTTCAGAGGCCAACTGTACATTAGCAAGTGACGTCTCAAAACATTTTTCCATGCTTACACCAGGTCTTTGACAATGGGGACTTACCGCCTTTCTCCTTGAAGATATCCCACTTATAGGCTAAAGGCCCTTATAATTTTGGGGGCTTGGATCCCCTAGCCAACATCTCCTTGGCAGAATAATCCACTGCTGATATCAGAACTCTCCTGTATTAATATATTTTACTTAATTGCACAGCTTATAAAGACTTTACATTATATTTGGCTCTAAATAGAGAATTAGCCTTTCACAGTTCCTATGTCTATCAGTCAGTTAAAGAAGGTATTTGTACCCATTTTATAAGAAATTACCACTGTAACAGTTGGCTCTAATCTACAGTTAGGGAATGACTTCATTACCATCACATTTTTTCTTTTTCCTACAAAAAGGAGAGGTAGGAAGGTTTCTCAGCATCTGGAAGGTAAACTTCATTAGGGCCCATTATAAACAGTTATCCCAAATAGAATTCAGAGAGATGCTCAGTGTCTGTGACTCAGGCAATCTGAGGTTCCTTTTTCTTTAATGTTCAGATGGGTCAGCTCTCTGCTGGCATTTCCCAGTCCATCCTGCACAGTCAAATTTGTACATTTTCAGGCAGTTAGGTTGGTGTTTTTACCTGTAGGAACATACAAATCTCCTTCCATTATTAGTTTCAAGACCTCAATGTTGAAATTTTATCAAAAGGTTTGGAATACAGAAGGAATATTATACCACCTCCCTCTTTTCGTTTTTTAAATTTTTTATGTTTTGACATGATGTGCCCCATGAGAAGTTGTTAGCATCATTAGTATCTTGATTTTTTTTGTTTTGTTTTGTTTTTGTGGGAGCTTCTAGGAAGCTTCCTTTGTCACGAACAGGTGCAACGCAGTCCTGCTAAGGGAAGAGGAACACAGTGCCCATTTTTGTGGACAGTGTGGGAAAGTGCCCTGTTACGTAGAGGTCAGTTGGTCACTCCTGTGACCCGACCAGAGAGGTAACTTCCTACTCAGGTCCTTAGCCTGGGACAACGAGACACATTTCCCACTCTTGGCCGTGACTTTCCACCTGCCCAAGTCCAGGACAGGAATTTCACACCAGCTTCCCAGGTTGGTGGTCCACAAAGGGAGCCTTTTTCCAAACCAACTGGTCACCCAAATGAAATTCAGGCCTCAACACCAGATGCCCACTGGTCATCTGAACGAAATTCAGGCTTGTCTTAGCCTGTATGCATGCAAAAAAAAAATGGCAGCTGTGAATTCCACATGATGTTAATTGGAATTCAACTTTTTTATTTTTTAAATTTTTAAATTTTTATAACTTTTATTTTTTATTCCCAAATACCTAAAAACTTATTAACACTTTAATACAATGAAAACCTGGTTGTATCTTTGTTTTAGATGTTGAAAGAGCATAACCAGTAGGTGACTGTGTAGATACATTATTTAAAATTATTATTTTTTAATTTTTTTTAATTTATTTTTTATGTGTATGCATTTACTGTCTGCATGTAGGTCTGTGCACTTGTGTCGTGCAATGGTGCGGAGGTCAGAAGCAGGTGTCAGGTTCCCCTGGAACTGGAGTTACAGATGGTTCTCAGCCACCATGTGGGTGCTGGGGATCGAACCCAGGTCCTCTGCAAGAGCAGTTTGAACTCTTAACCACTAGGCCATCTCTCCAGCCCTTTTTTTTTATTTTTGATACCATGTACTCAGTCTGGCAGCTGGTATGCATGCACAGCAGGCAGGCTGATGGCACCAGAGCTCAAACCATGTGTGATCAAGAATTCTGTGAGAAGAGATCTTTAAGGTGAAACACATTTAAAAGGAGTAAGATAAAATTAAATCAACCATATCTAGGGTACCTGGGGGTTAAGTAAAAATATTACACTTTACGTTAAGCATGCTGAAATGGATTTGAATTACTTAAGTGATATAACTTGGTAGGGTAGAGGTGCACAGTCTGTCTCCTGAGTATTGGAATCAAAGCTGTACCTTTAAAACACAATGAAAGATGAAGCACTGTCCCAGGCTCTTGCCCTGCCCGAGTCTTTATGCTTCCCAGTGAAACACAGAATACTGTAAAGTCAGCACTTCCCCCACCAGCCATCCACTGTTTCCAGAGCAGGAGAGGGGCACAGAACAAACATTGGACTAGATTAACCAGAGTATCTACAAACAGCTACAAACTGAAAAATGTAACAGCTTCATATTTTGCCTTTGGTCTCTTCAAGGCAGGGCTTTCTTACAGTCAGAGTCAGCTGGGAGGTCACTCTGTAGACTAGGCCGCCCTGAACTCACAGACATCCATTTGGATTAAAGGTGAGGGCCACCACCAAGCTTGGAATTTACCAGCTCAATTTGCATCATAGAAGTCTGGCCCCTAGAAGAGATCTTGGGGGAAGTTTAGCAGGCAAAAGGAAACTTCAGCAGAATTAAGCACTATTTTACACTATCTACAGAAAAATTTTTAAGAAGGACACTTTTTAAAAACACATTTAACTGTGGCTGGTTTTTCACAAGCTTCCATGCAAGCCAATGTTGGTAGATTAATTCCTGGGTGGTTGCCTCTACAACCCAAGCCTGTCTGTGCAAAGGTGAAAGTGAACAGCTCTATGGAATGCTTGCCCCCAAAAGCTTGCTTGCTCCAGGGTACGACTGTCCTTCCAGCCTCTGTGACCTTCGCCACCTGAACTGTGGCCAGAAGGCAGAAGCTAGGACCCCAGGCTGCAGGGCAGGTTCCAAGCACATTTCAAAACTTCTAGAAGGCAAGTGGACAGGAGAGGAATTTCTCACAATTTCTCCGAATACCCACCACCTGGGAAGGCTGGGGAAGCAACAGATGCCCCCAATCCAGGGAAGCCAAAACGGCACCCACGGGCTCCATAATCATGTCTTGCTGAGTGGGTGAAAACCCACAAGAGAACGCAAGCTTCCCAAAGCCTATCAGAGAAAGGGTCTCCAGCACACAGGCCAAGTCTCCATCAGCGCCATCCACAGGCTCACCAGCAAGTCAATAGGAGAATTCCCTCTGCCTCCATCTTTAGTCCATGCCTTCACTGACTTGGAGATGCTAAACTTTCTCCATGCCACAACTTGAAACACAGCAGCCACTGCAAACCACAGCACACAGTCAACAAACACATGCCATATATCACAAAACAATTCCTCCTGGAACATAGCTTCCTTGAATGTGTTATTTCCCATCTTGCAGAGATTCTAGCTTACCAAACTGGTCTCCACACCCTACGTTGGTGTCACCATTTGTGGGTTTGCCACTGGAATTGGTGGCAGGGCCCACTTAATCCTGGGATGACCCATGTGGAAAATACACGCAGGAAAGCACACCAAGTGTATGCAGGTTGAGGTTCAAATGCAGAGAGGGATTTTATTCCAAGATGTCTGCTTAAATATCATGACAATTCTCAAGGCTGAATCCTAAATATTTTCGTCACTACACCCCACCCCATGGGTGTGGCCAAGGAGGTACCATTGGCTTAGAATTTTACCCATCTAGCGGTTAAGAGCGCCGACTGCTCTTACAGAGGACCCGGGTTCGATCCCCAGCACCCACATGGCGGCCAAAAACCGTCTGTAACTCCAATTCCAGGAGAACTCCAGTTCCAGGGGAATCCGAGACCCTCTTCTGACCTCCGCGGCACTGCACGACACGGGTGCACAGACCTACATGCAGACAGTACATTCATACACATTCAAAAATAAATAAAAATAAAAATAATAAAAAAGAATTTTACCCTCTTCCGACCACTCGGGAGAGGACCGCGGTTCGATCCCCAGCACCCACATGGCGGCTGAGAACGTCTGAAACTCCAATTCCAGGAGAACTCCAGTTCCAGGGGAATCCGACACCCTCTTCTGACCTCCGCGGCATTGCACGTCACGGGTGCGCAGACTTGCATGCAGACAATACATTCATACACATACAGAAATAAATAAAATTAAAAAAAAAAAACAACAACAAAAAAGAATTTTACCCATCTTAACTAAGTTTTCCCACAATATGGAAAAACATAAAACCTCAAATAGCTAAAGCAACCCTGAGTGAAAAGTGCAATACAGGGGGGTTTACTTTACCAGACTTCAAGCTATATTACAGAGCTATAGTGATAAAGACAGCCTGGTACTGGCCAAAAACACAAAAAAAAAAACCCCAGACCCATTGACCAATGGAACAAAATTGAAGATCCAACTTGAGCTCATATAACTTCAGCCACTTCATATTTGACAAAAGGGTTAATAGAAGTCTTTTTATTGATCTGGAGGAGTTAACTACAGTTTTTCTTCTTGGCATTTTATTCCCATCATTGGTGGATATTTTTTGAACCAATTTCCATCTATGTCAGTTACTGTGATATGAACTGAACAGGACATATTCCCTACCATCATTTTGCTAAAAGACACATTACACAAAATTAATACACATTAAAGAAAAGTGATGAATCTATTAGATTAGTTCATTAGAATTCAGACAAAGGTAAAATTACCATGGAAGGGACTTCATGATATGTTTTGGTAGGATACAATCAAATAGTGTTTAAGATCTGATCACACACTGATACTTGATGTTTGAAGAACAACTATAAAGAATGGGTACAAAGAAGAGGATGTGAGAATTCTGCAGCGGAGGAAAATGGCTGTGCTTTGTGTCTTGTATTGGGAGAAGTGACTACTTAGTGGGATCTGAAAGATGAGTCATAGGAACATAGAGAGAAAGCAGCATGTGGGGACCTAAAATAGCTCACCCTAGGGGTCAGAAAGGCCAGAATGACCATAACATAATGGTGAGTCTTAATAATTCCTGCCTTAATTATACATCAAAGAAAATCTGAAGATAAACATAAATTCTTATCTTAAACGCATCAGTTTGATTTCAAAATCCAAGAGAAAGAAGCAACCCAATTGAAAACTAGATTTGGAGTTAAAGTGAGAGTGCTCTGAAGAAGAAATGCAAATGTCTAAGAAATATTTTATTTTATTTTATTTTTTATATATATTTGTTTTTTATGTGACTTTTAAAATATATATATATATATATATATATATTCAAATCTAGACCTGTGTCCCCCCATCCCCCCACCCCACCAGAGCTCATGCATTCTGCCAAACATGCTTTTCATCTTTCTCAGTCTTTTTCAAGATTCTCCATGTGGAAGTTGACTGTTTTGAGCAGAAGTTCACTGTTTCAGTCAGTTCTTTGATGCAGTCCTTTCTGTCGTTGTTGTTGTTGTTGTTGTTTCCAATATGCATCACTCCCACCTGCTTTGGACAAAAGCTCAAGGGGCTGTGCACAAGAAATACTTACAACTAGGTAATTGGCACTAGCATCCACAGATGAGGGATACCATTCGTCGTTTGTTTTTCTGGGACTGTGTCACTTCACTCAGCATGATGTCCTCTAGCTCCAGCCATTTTCCTCATGATGTCTTCTTTCTTCACTGCTGCATAGAACTCCATTGTGTGGATGTACCACATTTTCGCTATCCACTCGTCAATTGAGGGGCATTTGGGTTGGTTCCAGCTCCTTGCTATTGTGAAGAGAGCTGAAATAAACATGGCCGTGCATGTATCTCTGCAGTGGGGTGAGTCTTGAGGGTACACGCCTAGGAGTGGTATGGCTGGGTCGGGTGGTAAGTTCATTCCAAGTCTTCCAAGTGTTCTCCACACTGCTTTCCATAGTGGCTGCATGAGTTTGCATTCCCACCAGCAGTGGATGAGTGTTCAAGAAATATTTTAAAAGTGTCCACCATCCTTAGCATCAGGGAAATGAGAATTAAACCTGCATTGAGATTTCATGTTACCCCATAAGAATGGCTAACAAATGTTGGCAGGGGGGAGGGGAATGGGGCCCTCATGCACTGTTGGTGACAGTTCAAATTGGTGCAGATACTGTGGACTTGTTCCTCAGAAAACTAGAAATAGATCTACAATATGACCCAGCTATGCCACTCCTGGGCCTGTATTGATGGAACCCTATTTCCTACTACAGAGACACATGTGTACCCATGCTGAATGTTATTATGATTAAAGTAGCCAGTAAACAGAAGCCCCTTAGATGTTGATCAACTGATGAATGGGTGATAAAAATGTGATACATATATACAATGCAATTTTATTCAGCTATAGAGAGAAATGAAATTTACAGGTAAATGTTCTGATTTGAGAAATTTATACCAAGTCAGGTAAGTCAGAGCCAGAAAGGTAAATGACATATATTCTCTCTTATATCTGGATCTATTACCAAATCCTTAGATTTGTGAGTTAAATTTGGAGTACCTGTAAAATCCAGGAAACTAGAAAGAGATCATTGGTGGTGAAAGGGACAAAGAGCTTAAAGGAGGGAGATAGTAGAACATAGGTTACATGAAGGGAAAGGGGGGAATAATGGAAAGGGAAGCTTAAGTGTGGAGATGGATGGGAGAGGAGGAGGGTAGCAGGCAGGGTTAGGAGATAACTAACTCTAAGGATATTTTTTTTTGATTTTTATTTATTTATTTTTATTGATGCTTTGTGTATTTCATACAACATTTTCCAATTCAGTTCAGGCATATATCCCCTTCCCTTCCCCCCAACCCACCCCTTCCCATCCCAGATCATGTATTCTGCCATAAGTTTTCTGCATCTTTCTCTGCTTTTTTGTTTTGTTTTTTCATTTTTTTAACAATAAGTGATAATTTGTGAGTACAAGCATCCTTCATGTAAAACCAATTTGCAAGCAGTTGTGCCCAAACCCACACAGCTCATGGGTCCCACCATCCACCAGGGGGGGCTTGTATGTTTAATCAAGTTGATCAAATGAGTGTCCAGTCTATATTGTTGTAGGATATTTTATAAAGCCATATGGAAACCTACTATTTTATAAGCTTTATGTAAACATATTTTAATTTTAATATATATTCATATAAAGGAATTTAACAGGAGTTACTCTACATGAAGGAATAACATTCTATAAGCCATAGGCTGCTAAAAAAAACCCTCAGTGCCACATGTGGGATACCTCCTCTCATGTTGTTGGTTCGAAGTTCCCCCAGATACCCCAATAACAGCACAAGCTACTGCCACTGACCTTGGTTGCTCACCAGAACTTGAGGCAAGACTCTACTGCTGAATATCCCACCCACATTGGTCACAGGACATAGATAAATCAGGTTGGTACTGACCAGGAAGCTTCCTCTGTGCTGGCAAGCTTTCATAGTACTGGAAGATGATGGAGAGAAAAAAGTCATCAAGAGTCTTATGTAGCTGTGAGCCCTGTGAACTGCAGTAATGACTGTCATTGCAAGATATGTTCATGGGTGCAATTTGGGGGGTAACCAACCACTTTATGATTGAATTTAAGGCCCAATTCACAAGCGGAAACACACGCCTAGTACTGCAAATATTTCCAAGAACCTATAGTTGTCAAAATGCCGGATAGGAGAAACCTCCCTTCGGATTGTTGGTCAAGGAAGTCCAATAGATCCCCCCAAATAACAGAGTGGTTTGCTGACTAGTTTGAGTTACATATACTTAACCAAATAGTTATAGATCTCTGATCTTAGTTCATAAATGTATTCTTTTGACTTTCAAAAACTGCTAGATTTCTGTTTTATTTTTTCATTTTTTTCTCCAACTTGTATTGCTTTAATATATATATATATACATACATAAATATATACATATATAAATATATACATACATATGCATATCACCTGAGTTGGAGGATTTTCTTTCTCTTTCTTTCTTTCTTTCTTTCTTTCTTTCTTTCTTTCTATTTTTTTTTTCCAAAAGATGTCATGTTTTCCCCAAGGAAGTGCTTGAAGTTTCCTCCTTGGCAAGTCCAAACAACCATCAATCCTGTCCCCATGTTCTACATTGGGGTCTTTTCCCCTCATGGTCACCCAAATGAGGTCCAGCAAGCACATGTCCTGTCTTAATCTTCCTGCACTGGCCTCCATGACACAGCTGGGTCTAAATTCACAACACATTATCTGTAGTTTAGAGGCGTTTTCAGACTTCATCAGAGAAGTTTCTTTGAGCAGAGGATAGTAGTTAGCACAGAAACTCACAACTAGTCGAAGTGAAGGTAGAGTGCTCAGCCACAAGTGGACCATCTATAGGACACCCTTGCTAAGGCTCAGAGACAGTCTAGAAAGTGCTCTGGTCAGGAACTCACAGCAGCTATGGTTGCCTGCACAAGACCTGTACAAGATCAAGCCATTCCACATTGTACCATGGAGGGGGGAAGGGGTCATGAGCCCCACCCCTAACTAAGCAGTCATGGGCAGTTGATGACTTCTGGAGAAGGAAGAGTCAGTTTTCTTTAAGAGTGTGGCTTCTCGTAGTTCAACCAAAGTTCATTTAACAGAACTGTGCCCTGAAGTGTATAGACAGCAAATATTGGAGCAAAAAGACATAAAGAAGGAAATTAAAGGAGTGCCAATTAGAAAAGGCCAATTTATCACTATTTTCAGATGATAAGATATACATAAGAGAACCCATAAATTCCACCAGAAAACCCCTAGAAATTATTATAACTTCCAGAAAGTGGCAGGTTAAAAGTCAATATACAAAAATCAGTAGTCTTTCTATATACCAAAGACAAGCAGAGAAAGAGTTGATGAAAACTCCCCTTTCGCAGTAGCTTCAAAAGAAATAAAATATCTAGCAATAAACCTGACAAAAGATATTAAAGAGCTCTCAACTGACAAATGGATAATGAAAATGTGGTACATTTATACAATGGAGTATGACTCATTGATAAGAAAATCTTGAAATTTGCAGGTAAATGAATAAAACTAGAAAAAAATTATACTAAGTGGATTAACAAAGACTCAGAAAAAACAAATGGAATATGGTCTCCCTCATTTTTGGATCTTAGCACCTTATATATGAGTATATATCCTAAGGTAACTATTTGGGCCAGGAAAATGGAAAGAAACCACAGAGACAAAGGGAAAGAAGGAACCTGAGAGAGAGGAATAGCAGGATATAGGTGGCACTAAGGGGGAAAGGGGTAAGATCAGGATATTTAGGGGGAAGAGTGAAGGATATATAAGGAAACTTACAGGTAAAGGGGAAGAAGAAGCTCAAGGGGGTGGATATGACAGGAGAGGGGGATATGACAGGAGAGGGGGATATGACAGGAGAGGGGGATATGACAGGGGAGGGGGATATCACAGGAGAGGGGGATATCACAGGGGAGGGGGATATCACAGGGGAGGGGATATGACAGGGGAGGGGGATATCACAGGAAAGGGGGATATCACAGGGGAGGGGGATATCACAGGGGAGGGGGATATCACAGGGGAGGGGATATGACAGGGGAGGGGATATGACAGGGGAGGGGGATATGACAGGGGAGAGGGATATCACAGGAGAGGGGGATATCACAGGAGAGGGGGATATCACAGGGGAGGGGGATATCACAGGGGAGGGGGATATCACAGGGGAGGGGGATATCACAGGAGAGGGGGATATCACAGGGGAGGGGATATCACAGGAGACAGGTATTATCTAGGGGAAAATGGGACTATCTTAACTGGGGATGTAGGAAGGAGGATCAGGCAGGAAGAGAGGTGAGATAAATAATGCCTAGCTCTCATGAAAAACCAGAGGGAAAAAGTATTAGTTCAAAAGCCTGCTGAAAAATATGTGTACCATATCTGAACATGAATGCATGTGTATAGCTGCAGGCTATAAACAAGAAGCACAATGCCAGATAAGAGAAACCTCCCTTCGAGGTGTTGGTCGAAGAAGTCCAATAGACTCCCCCCGCCACCAAATAACATAGGCTATGTCAAAGCCATTAATTATCTCCCATAAATTGAAGGAAAGTCCTTATTTCTAAAGAAAAGACATACTTTGGACACAGGACTTAGAGCGGTGGAGCTGGAAATGACCTGGAGGGTCTCATTGTTTTGGAATACATTATTTAAGCTTCTAGGGAAGAAAAGTAATCGGTGGTCTAGTGTCAGCTTTAAAGACCAAAACCTCAACTGGAAGAGCAAACAATATGGGTGCAGTAGTGGCACATTTTTTTTGTCCTTTTTTGAGACAGGGACTCCCTGTAGCCCCAACTGTCCTGGAACTCACTCTGTAGACCAGGCTGGCCTTGAACTCAAAGATTAAAGGTGTGCACCACCATGCCTGGAAGTGGTGACACTTTCATCTTGGGAGTAATTAACAGCTACCTAATTGGACTTAAAGTCCACTCAATGAAGCCGGGCATGGTGGCGCACGCCTTTAATCCTAGCACTTGGGAGGCAGAGGCAGGTGGATCTCTGTGAGTTCAAGGCCCGTCTGGTCTACAGAGTGAGCTCCAGGCCAGCTGGGACTAAAAGTGAGACCCTGTCTCAAAAAGACAAAAAAAAAAAAGTCCACTCAATGGAGGGAACTCATGTGTGTAAAAACTAGACAAAGGTAATTTCTAACTATATGCTAATATACTAAATATAATAATTATATTTTCAAACAAGTATGGCAGTCACCACTCATCAAAAGTTTCTTTGGCAACAGTCAGAGAGTATTGCAAGTTCCACAACTGGTCCTACAGAATAAGTGTCTGTGACATGTCCAACTCTGGGTGTCACATCTACATTGCAACCTCTAAACCTAAGGCTGATGGAACATGGCAGAACAGGGGGTAGAGAGACTATTAATGCACCTCTTAACTCTCATCACCCAAGATTCCTCCTGCAACAGAGGGTGATGAACACAGAAGGTCACAACTGGCCAAAGTGTGGAGAATAAGAGACTGTAGGGTATGTCCCTGGATAGCACTCCATATGCAGGGTCATAAAAGAAGGAATCTAAACAACACTGAGCTCTGACAGCTAAAATTACCAGCTATAAGTGCAGTTCCCTTAGACTACAACCTAGTTTCACAACCATAAAATCAGAATTTCTACATAGCCTCCTCCAGAGCCTACTGATGCCCATTTGGATGGCAGCAGAGCATGCACTTGCCAGAACACCTGCCTTTTTTCTTCCCTTGGCAGCCAGGATGCTGTAGCCAAGGAGAACAGTTATTTTTCCTTCCAAATTCTGCACAGAGAAAAGCAGGGCAAGCCATTCAGTTCTTCCCTGGACATGTGGCATTGTCTGGCAGAGGAGGGACTGAAGTTGCCTGTTCTAGATGCCACCTATGCAGAGAATAGGCTGGGTACATATGGTACAGAAAAAAGGCATATAGCTTCACTCCTTTGGGGGTCAGGGACCATTGTAGAAGAGGGAGCAGAAGACGGGCGTGGTGGTGCACGCATTTAATCCCAGCACATGGGAGGCAGAGGCAGGCAGATCTCTGTGAGTTCAAGGTCAGCCTGCTCTACAGAGCCAGCTCCAGGCCAGTTGGGACTAAAGGGAGACGCTGTCTCGAAAAGAAAAAAAAAAAGAGGGAGCAGAAAGATCAGAAACGCCAAAGGAGGTGGAGCATGATCATGAAGAAATAAAGTCTTCTAGACCTCTGGAAGCTTGCTCTTATGAAATTACAGCTTCATGGTGACAGACAGCTTGCACAAGAGCCATGCACACTCATTCAGACAAAAAGCTAGCATAGAATTAGAGAAATGGGCTGTAGGCTACAACTTTAGAAAAGAACTTTGGTAGCTGATCAGTGCTGTGTGACAGGGATTTGATCTTCACTCTGGGAGTAATGATAGACAGGCTGAACAGTCTCTAGTAGATGAACTCACATCAAAGGATATCCGGTTACACAAATGATTTGATAGACCTTAACATTTAATATAATCTGTGAAGTCCTGTGGGGAGACTATGACAGGTGCAGATAGGGAAGGTATAGGGACTAAATATGATTAAGATGTGTTATATGAAATCCACAAAAAATGCATTACAATATATTAAAGATATGTATCTTGTTAGGCATGGTGGTGCATGCCTTTAATCCTAGCACTCAGGAGGCAGAGGCAGGCGGATCTTTGTGAATTCAAGGCCAGCCTGGTCTACAGAATGAGTTCCAGGACAGCTGGGGCTACAGGGAGACCCTGTCTCGAAAAGACCAAAAGTATATATCTCTAAATTACTGAGTTTTTGTGCTTCTGAAATTTTTAGAACCTCACTTGCTCTACCCTAGAGATGACCTTGAGTAGGATTAGTCCTTTCTGAGTATCTTATTATATGCCAGGAATTGAATATATGCTCTGTGAATTTGCCCGTTTTATATTCTTATAGATTAGCTATTTTTTGCTTAGCTCCGTGTATGAGCTAACATGCTGTGAGGGAATGGGAACATGGAAAGTCCTCAAAGATGAAATTGTGAGTGTCTCCCACTTTGAGGCACAGAACTACTAAACGCTTTTCATCTGTGGAGGCCACATGCATCTGGCCTATTCTGTTCTCTGGATAGGTGGCATCTAGAATGGGCAATTTCAGTCTCTCTTCTGCCAGATAAGACCATGTGGCCAGGGAAGAATCGATGTGACTTGCTCTGCTTTTCTCTGTGCAGAATCTGGAAGGAAAATACCTCATCCTCTTGGCTATGGTATCCTGCCTGCCAAGGAAAGACAACAGAGGCAAGTTTTCCTGCAGCTGTGTCCTCTGCTGCCATCCAAATGGACATCAGTGGGCACTGGGGTGAGACTCTATAGAAATGCTGATTTTATGGTTTTGAGACTAAGCTGTAATCTAATGAGACTGATCTTATAGTTAGTCATTTTAACTATGTCAGACCCTTTTTTTATGTCCCAGCAATTAGCATATGGCCAAGGGATATGCCTTCATTAGGGATATCCATGACTTCCTGCAAGGATATCTTCACCAAACAAATTTCAGCCTGAAATTGACTTGGATATTCAAATAAATGAATAAATGAATAAATAAATAAATAAATGAGGAAGGCAGGACATTCATTGTTAATATAAGTTGAGAAAAATATCTACATTATCAGTGTAGAAGGAATGTAGATATGATCCCATCTTACTTCATTAGAAGAAATCAGGCAGGCCAGCAGTGGGAATTATGACTGGTTCTGTGTTCATGGTGAACACAGTGAAGATTCCACTAGGACTTGTGTAGATGTGGTTAGGCCCATTCCTGTATCTTATCCAAAGGTAAATGAACCTATTCAGGAAACAGCACCAAGAAGCAAAAATATCCCTCAAATTTTTTTAGAAGCAGGGAAAGATATGATTGACTAGCATTTCTGAGGGTCTATGGGGCTTTCCCTGGTCAACAACCACAAAAGTAGGAGCCCATTCCTGGCACTGGGCTTTTTATTTGCTAGCTTGTGGTGTCTGTGTCTGGTAGGGGCATTGTCCCTACACTGTATGGTAATTCCTTAAACCCAGTAAGCAAAATAATAGTACTAGGTTTTCTACTAAGGCCCGTGACATGTCTAGTCATAAGCTCTTGGCCCCAATAATGGTGCCAGCCATGGATTCCATAAGTGGGGTGATGAAGGGGAGGCCAAGGTTAGAGGACGGAATACAGGGAAGGATAACTAACACTAAAGACCTTCGAAAAAGTCATATGGAAATCTGCTACTATAAAAGCTTCCTAAAATTTTCACATATAGGGCTGGAGAGATTACTCAGCAGTTAAGAGCATTGGTTGGTTTTGGAGAGGACTTGGGTTCTATTCTCAGCATTCACATGGACTCTAACAACCATAACTTCAGGTCCAGGGGAATCTGATACCATCTTCTGATCCTGTGGGTATTGCATGACAGGCATGCACTTAACTTACACACACTCAGGCAATACACTCATATACTTAAAATTAATAAATAAAATATAAAAATAAAATATATTCATACAAATATAAACATATTTTAATGGATTTATTCTAAAATGTGTGTGGAGGTATACCCCTTTCAGACATTGTCTGCTATGACATAAAACCTCAATGTCAGAAATGGGTTACTTCTTTTGAAGTTAGTGATCAGAGACGTTTTCTAGAGCCCAAAACATTGCAAGTTATCACCTCTGCTCTTGGTTCCCCTTGAGAGCTTGATGGTAAGGCCCTAATGGTCATGAAAACATACACTTGCATCATAGAATGTGGAGAAAACTTGTTGGTCACCCACATGAAAGGCTATTCCTTATTGGCTAGCTTTTATCATGCTGAAAAGTTCTATGTTCAAAACCAGAGGTGAAAATTAATAATCACCCTCACCCAGCTATGAAACCTGTTAGCCACAATAATGACCAGCCCAACAAGATATGCCCACTGGTGAAATACTGGCATGAATGTTATGGAGTAACCAAGCATTTTCTGATTGGATTTAAAGGAGAAATCTTTTCAATGGCCAACAGGATAATTTGTAATGATATCAGAGAGGAATAAAGATGAAGAAGACAAGAAAAGCACATGAACATTTTCAGTGTTCACTTGTGAATATGAGAAAACCATAGTGATATACATGTATGAAAATATTATGTAAAGTAACTGAAAAGACTCATAATGTGGAAATAAGGTGACAAAATTAAGACACATGCAGGAGGATCATATATTTCTTAAAGAAACAAATGAGAATCTGGAGAGATGGCTCAGTGGTTAAGAGTACTGGCTGCTTTTACAGAGGACCTGTATTCAATTCAAAGCACCCACACGGTGCTAAAGACAATCCGTAACTCCAGTTCCAAGGAATCCGATGCGATGCCCTCTTCTGACTTCCACGGGCATTGCATGACTTATGTACACTTACACACATGCAGGCAATACATTTACACACATAAAATAAAAGTATATATTAAAAAAGAAAGAGTAGGAAAGAATGGTTCATAAACAAATCTTGTATAGTTGAACAACCCAACAGAATTAAGCTTGTGACATACTTCTTTTAGAAAATATTTAAAGTTAAACTTTTTGAAGACTAGTAAGGAAAACACTAATGGGACAAAAGTTGAATTGTGATTTTATGATAAAGAGTTTAAAGTTTGAAAGACACAGTATATGAAATGTCAGAGCAATAAATTAAAATAAACTAGTAAAATATAAAAAATTTTGCCTGAGAAAAATTTGTTATCAAATAGATTCTAAAATAAGTAGAAGTCTTGAATAGATCATTAAATATGGACCAAATGGACAAGTGTGTTGTCAGTCCCCGGGACCTGCTGGGGAACTTCATGATCTGACCCTGAATGAAAGGGGGTGAGAGAGACAGAGTCAACACACGGGAGTAGGTGAGCTGCCACAGACTCGTTTATTGGGGGCAAGGTTAGGGTTTATATATTGTTTGCTTTCCACTCTCCTCTTAGTGCAGTGGCCCAGGTCTGTGACTCAGCTGTTGCTATGGTTGCCTGCCTAGGGCAGGTTAGGTTGATGAGGGACAAACTCTGCACAGGTGCACTGTGTAATTCTAAGCATACAGGCTACTACAAAGTGTTACTAAATAATTATATGCTAAAATATTTAGACAGCTCAAAAATCTTAAAAAATAAATTATTCTTTTGTGACATATTATATTACCTAAGCTGAGACCTTGCTGACCCTTCACCTTGAATGCTGGAAGATCCTAGGGAAATAGCCCATGAGAAGATATATATATATATATATATATATATATATATATATATATATATATTTGAAGGAAAAGATAGAATCCAAATTATAGTGGTTTCTGAATGCATATATACCTTATGCATTTCACAAACTCATATCAGTGAGTTGAGTTTATAGTAGTGACACCACTGCTAATGAAAATTGAGCATTTTCTCTATGTGCTGTGTGACTGGAGAAGGGTTGTACGACTTTATTTGCCTTTTAATTTGTCATATATGATAATCCCTGTAATCTCAAGGAGATTGATGTTTTCATGTCCTTGGATGATAGCCTCAAGATTTATGTGGATTCTTAATGTTGCCACTCAATTGTGTAACAAGTATAGAAATACTCCCAGTCTCCTTGCTGCTCTCTGACTACTCTTCATTCTGTTCTCAATTCAGCTTACACAGCCAAGGTGAGCACATGCTACCTTCTTCCTTCCTTGAACCCATCTTACCCAGAAACCATTAAGGCTCAATTCCCTCCCACCAGTCACTTTTCAGTGATGCCTTTACTGACCTCCAAACTGAAAACTGCAGCTGTAGCTGGTGTTGTGAGTGGGTATTGGCTGAAGGGATGTGATCAGCCATCAGCAGACCATTGGAATGACCTTGATTTCCAGTTTCTGTTGAAAGAGCTCTGCTAAAGTTTAAGATAGGCTCCTTGCGGCAGCTGTGCTGAGATTTGAACAACAGGTCATAGGCACAAGCAGACAACTAGAATATCCTTCTGCAGATATATATGATTAAACAAAAGATAAAATGAATAGGAAGAGAAAGAAATGAGATGAGTGTAGTGGATGGATACAGAGAATGTGACTAGAGCTCCCAATGAATGTGTGAGAGGGCAGAATGCCTCCTTAGTGTTTCTATGTATATTTCAAATTGATGAGGTTATAAAATTCAGTTTTATGAGATGTGAATTTTCTGAAGGAGATAGAATTCTTATATATCAGTTATTACTACTCAATTCTAGAGTACTAGACTCATAGATCTCAGGACACACTGTATTATATTATTTTCAGTAAGACATAATATAGATTTATGAACATAGCAGCCTGAGTTTGGGGCATCTGGAGGGTTTTACAGTCCAAGATATATAATTTGTCTTTGGTTAGTTCTATTGGATAAGAGAAAAAGGGCCCCAAATGAATGTTAGAGGATATGAAAATGCTCTGAAAGCACATTTAAGGTTTACCTTGGACAGATTGTCTTGGGAAATGATTATTTACTGAAAATCCACCACAGACAGCATCTGTTTATCATACAATTGTCCCTTTAAATACTACAACAATCTGATAAGGTGGGCAGGTTTTATATGAGGAAAGTAATGTTTAGCAAAGTTAATTGGCAAATTTCAGAGTTAAGATTCTTTCTTCTGAACAAGAGTATGGTGGCCAGGTGAAGCAGACCTGGCTTGGGGCTTTGCACCTCCCCGCAACCCCTGGAGGTTTGGGAGCACTAAGAAACCTCCCACCTCCGGTTCCAACCAGCAGCAAGCAGCACAGCCTGGGCTTTGCACCCTCCTCCCCCACTCAAGTTTAATGATTCTAGTCTGTGCAGCCACCGTTGAGGCACCAGAATCCAAACAAACAAACAAACAAATAAACAAAACAAATCCACATGCCAATGACACAATGGAAAAACAACGTAGGAAAAGCACATAATAAATCCACACCGAACACTATCAGTCCTATAGAAGATTCCTACAATGAGAAAACAAACCATGACACAGACATTAGAACGATTGTAGATATATTCAAAGAAATCAAAGAATATAAAGAACAAATCAGAGAACTAGGGGGAGAGAATAAAAAACCTGGAATGGAACTAGAAGAAAGAATGATAAATTCCAGAAAGAACTAGAGGAAGAGAATGAAAGACTCTGGAAGGAAGTGGAACACCAAAAAGATCCCAGGCTGAAATTGAAAAAGAAACTGACCAGTGAAGCAAGGTACTACAAGAAGAAAATGATAAGCTTCAAAATGAATTGGAAATACTAAAGAGATCACAGGATGAAATGAAAAAAGGAAATTGAACATTCATCCAATCGTCAGGAAAGGATGGGAAAAAGATTCAGAAGCAGAATCGATGAAGCAGAAAAAAATATCAGACCTGTAAGATCACATGGAGCAACCAGAATGCTCAAGTAAAGATTATGAAAAATTGAAAAAAAAAAAAAAAAAAAGACAAGCATGGAACAACCAGGAAATGTGGGACACTATGAAAAGACCAAACCTCTGCATCCTAGGGATAGAGGAAGGAGAAGAATCCCCAGACAACAGTATTGACCAGATCTTCAGCAGGATAATAGAAGAAAATTTTCCCAAACTGAAAAAAGAGAAACCAATGCAAATACAAGAAGCACATAGAACACCAAATAGACAAGACCAGAAAAAAATTCCCCACACCATATCATAGTTAAAACACTAGATGCTCAGAACAAAGACAAAATACTGAAAGCCACGAGAGAAAAACAAGTTACATATAAGGGGAAAGCCATCAGAATTACAGCTGACTTCTCAGGGCAAGCTATGAAAGTATTCCCAGTGCTAAATGACTTTAGATGCCAACCCAGACTACTATACCCATTAAAAATGTCAATAATAGTTGAAGGAGAAAGAAAAATATTTCATGGCATAAACAAAATGAAAGAATACATGTCAAAAAACCCAACTCAGAAAATACTTGAAACAATTCAAAGAACAGAAGAAAAGGAGCAACTATCCCTAAGCAACTAAAGGGAGAAATTAACAAAAGCATAACAGAGTAAATACAAACCTAGACCAAGAATTGCAAACAAAAAATAAGGTGAAAGGAAGCAACACACATCTATCAATAATAACCTTAATTATTAATGGTCTAAACTCCCCAGTCAAAACACATAGACTGGAAGAATGGATTAGGTAACAGAATCTACCTATATGCTGTCTACAAGAATCCCATCTCACCCTCAAGGACAGACACACCTTAGAGTGAAAGGTTGGAAAAAATTTTTCCAAGCAATGGTACCAAAATGCAAGCAGAAGTTGCTATTATAATATCAGACAAAATAGACCTCAGAGTAAAACTAATCAGAAGAGACAAAGAGGGCCATTACATCCTAATCAAATGAACAATTAACCATAAAGACTTCACAATCTTAAATGTTTATGCAGCAAACTCGGGTGCACCTAAGTTCATAAACACTATTCTACAGGTCCTCAAGACTCAGATTAATCCCAGCACACTAAATAGTGGGGAACTACAATACCCCACTGAGACCCTTGGATAGATCAACAGGACAAAAAATAAACAGAGAGATATTGTAACTGAATAATACAATACACCAAATGGGCATCACAGACATCTACAGAATATTCCACTCAAACATCAGAGAATATTCTTTCTACTCCACACCTCACGGAACATTCTCCAAAATCGACCACATAATGGAACACAAAAGAAATCCCAATAAATACAAAAGGATTGAAATTATTTCATGAATTCTATCAGAATTCAGTGCAATAAAGCTCAGTATGAACACCAGAAGAAGCCCAACTAGGTACAAGAACACATGGAGACTAAACAACACAATCCTGAATAATAAATGGGTCAGGGAAGAAATAGTGAAATAAAAGTATTCATGGAACTGAACAAAAAAGACAATAAAACACAAAAAAATCATGTAGGATACTTTAAAAGCAGTTCTAAGATGGAAATTTATAGCCCTAAGTACCCACATTACAAAAAAAAAAAAAAACATAAAGGGAAAAACTAAACTAACACTGCAGCTAAACACTTGAGAGACAACAACGAATGAACCCTAAACCCAACAGACAGGAAGAAATAACAAAAATCAGAGCAGAAATCAGTGAAATAAAAAAAGAAAACAATACAAAGAATCAATAAATCCAAAAGCTGGTTCTTTGAAAAGATAAACAAGATAGACATGCCTCTAGCCCAGTTAACCAAAAGAGTGAACAACTCCAGATCAATAGTATTCATAATGAAATAGGAAGCATCAGCACAGACAAAGAAGAGATCCAGACAATCATATGAGAATACTTCCAAAATCTATACTCCATTAAATTTGAAAACCTAAGAGAAATGGATGAATATCTGAAATCCTGGGAATCAACAAAGCTTAACCAAGAAGAGATTGACAGTTTAAACAGACAAATAAACCATTGGAAGACTCAAAATAAGCTTGCCACCTGACCCAGTCATACCACTCCTGGGTATATAACCACAAGACTCATCATACTGCAGAGATACATACACAGCCATGTTTATTGCAGCTCTCTTCACAATAGTAAAGAGCTGGAACCAACCCAAGTGCCCCTCAACTGACAAATGGATAGAGAAAATGTGGTAATCTACACAATGGGGTTCTATGCAGCTGTAAAGAAAGATGACATCATGAACTTTGCAGGTAAATGGATGGATCTAGAAGATATCATGCTAAGTGAAGTAACACAGTCCCAGGAAAACTAATGATGAATGGTGTCCCTCATCTGTGGATGCCAGTGCCAATTACCTAGTTGTATGGCAAACTGAGCAAAGATAATGTGATCTGAAAACTGTGCTCTTATATTGTGAATCCCTTAAAAGAAGAAATAAAATAAAAAAGAAAAAAGAAAATATAATAAGCTGAAGATGCTAAAACATGTGATATATGTGGCATGCATATGTGCATATTTTTGGAATGATGCATATTGGAAGGAATAACAATAACAACAAAAAATTAATAAAAATAAACAAACCAATAATATTTGAGGAGATTAAAGATGTAATAATAAACCTCCCAACTAAAAAATGTCCAGTTCAGATTGCTTCATAGCAGAATTCTACAAAACATTTAAAGAGGTCTTAGAACCATTACTACTAAAACTGTTCAGAAGGATACCTGTTCAGAGAGGGAATTCTCCCAAATTACTTCTATGAAGCCAGCATCAGTCTAATACCAAAACCAGGCAAAGACACAACCAAAAAAGAAAACTATAGACTCATGTCATTAATGAACGTGGATACAAAAATTCTCAACAAAATACTTGCAAATCACATACAGACCCGCATCAAAAAGATCATCCATCATGGTCAAGTTGGATCCATACCAGAGATGCAGGGATGGTTCAACATATGTAAATCAATAAATATCATAAAACACATAAATGGCCTGAAAGACGAAAACCACACTATCATCTCAATTGATGCAGAAAAAGCCTTTGACAAGATCCAGCATCCCTTCATGTTTAAAGTTCTAGAGGGAATTGGGCTGAAGGGAACATTCCTCAACATGACCAAAGCCATTTACAAAAACTCGCTGCCAACATCATGCAAAATGGAGAAAAATTAGATGTATTCCTTCTCCTTATAGGCAGGAACCCAGCAAGGCTAACTCTTATCGCCACTCTTCTTCAATATAGTACTTGAAATGCTTGCTAGGGCAATAAGACAAGAAAAGGAAATTAAAGGAGGACTAATCGGAAAACAGGAAGTAAAACTATCCCTTTTTGCAGATGATGTGATAGGTTACCTAAGGGATGCTAAAAACTCCACCAGAAAACTCCTAGAAATGATTAAGAGTTTCAGTAAAGGGGTCAGACACAAAATTAACCCAGAAAAGCCAGTCTATTTTTCGAAGGACTATAAGTAAGGAGAACTTCTGATTCACAATAGCCTCAAAAAAAAAAAAAAAAAAAAAACAAAAAAAAAAAAACAAACAAACAAAAAACTGGAAATAACCTAGCCAAGACACCAAAGTTCTCTACAAAAAAATTGTAAAACCCCTGAAGAAGGAGATTGAAAACTAAGTCAAAAGATGGGAAGTCTCCATGCTCATGGATTGGAAAAATTAATACAGCAAAAATGTCCATTCTACTTCAAATTGATACACAGATTCATGCAATTCCAATCAAAATTCCTCATGAGTTCTTTGCAGACTGGGAAAAAAAATCCTTAATTCATATGGAAAAACAGAAGAACCTAATATCCAAAGCAACCTGAGGGAAAAGTGTAATACAGGAGAGATATGCTGGTACCCAGACTTCCAAGCTACGACTACAGGCCATAGTTCAAAAGAGACACCTTGGGCGGTAGTGGGCACCAAATACAGACCTGTTGACCGCAGGTAGGAACAATAATTGAAGATCCGTATACTCTAAAGCTTATATCAATTTCAGCCACCATATATGTGCAAGGGGCAAAAAAAGCACAATGCAGGAAAGACAGCATCTTCAGCAATGGTGCCGGCAAAAACTGGATCACCATTTGTAGAAGAACAAAATTAAACCACTAACCTTTCACCCAGTGCAAAAATACGTCTCCAAGTGATCAAAATCTAACTGAAAGCCTGAAAACCCGAAAGAGGAGATAATGAAAATGTTGGCAGCAAATTCTTAGACATCAAGGGTAGGAAAGACTTTCTACATCAAACAGCAGCTGCACAGAAACAAGATCACAGTTGAAACAATGAGGAGCCTCATCAAAACTCAAAAGCTCTGTACAATGACAGAAACAAGCAAGGAAATGAGGAGAAAAACCCACAGAGTGGGAGAAACATTCACCAGTGATACAATTTTACAGAGCCTTAAAAATCCAGAATATACAGACTACACACACCACACACACCACACACACACACATAACGCACACACAAAACAAAAGAGAAAAAAACAAATGACCTACTCAAAATATGAAAGAGCTGAACAGAGAACTTCATCAATGAAGGAAATAAAGATGGCTGCAGAAACATCTGTTTTTGAAATATATTTCTTTATGTATTAAACTTTTTTCATACATCAATATATCATTTCTCAAATCCAATTTAGAGTCATTTCCCTTTCCATGCCCCCCACCCTAGCCTGAGTTCATGCACTCTGCCTACAAGTCTTGAATCTTTCGTGATCTTTCCAGAGTTTTTTTTTTTTTTTTCAAAAGCAGTAGCTTATTGTTTTGGGGACAACTCACTGTTTCAGTCGGTTTTTTTCCCAGTTCTTTCTTTTGTTGTTGTTTTCTCTCAACTTTATATTATATAATATATGTATATATAATAAATAAATACTATATATATATCACCTCAATTGGAGGATTTTCTCTTTCTTTCTTTCTTTCTTTCTTTCTTTTTTTTCTGTTTAGGCTAAAAGATGTCATGTTTTCTTTAAGGAAGTTTTTGAAGGCTCTTCCTGGGCAAGCCAAAACAACAATCAGTCCTGCCCTTGTGCTCCACACTGGGGTCTTTCCTTCCCATGGTCACCCAAATGAGGTCCAGTAAACAAAACACTGTGTCCTTTCTTGATCTTCCTGTACTGGCCTCCATGATACAGCCTGGGTAGTTCAACAATGGCAGTCTATACTCCGAAGAGGCTGAAACCCCAGTAGCTGCTCAGTCCACAAGCTGAATGTCTCAGCAGTCCCCATCTGGCATTGAAGGTTTGGAGGATTCTTGGAGACACAGGAATCTTCAGTCAATATTAGAGGGTTAAAAAGCTGTGCCTCATGTCTTTGAAGGATGGCAAAAGCAGTGGCAGTCACAGAGTAGATGCACTTGTCAATAAGAATTGAAGAGAGGCAAAACAACAGTGCTCTCTTTTTTTTTTGTCTTTTTACTGAGATCTCAAGTTTTATATTTGAAGTACAATTTCTCAGGCCTTACTGATTATTTATTTCTGGTTATACTTTCCTTTTGGATGCTTAAGTCCACACAACCCGGATTAACCAAGGTTTTTGTTTTCTCAAGGTCAGTTGAGGATCTGGTCCTCAGGGCTCACTTGGGTGTTTTTTTGGGGGTGTGTGGCTGGTTCCTTTTGGCTTTTCATTTACCAGTTCCATCCACTTGAGGACAATGTCAGGTCTTGCTAGACCAGGCTTCCCTTTTTGAAGCATGAGCATACTTTCCTCTTTATAGACTGAACACTGGATGAAGTCCCATTAGTGGATCTCCAAGACCTCCCTACACAGGAAAACTGGTGACTCACATTTGTAGACATTTCAAGGAGTAACATCTTAAAAATTGCTCAGCATTATTAGTAATTAAGGAAAGGCAAATTGTGCTGGATATCTTTAGTGTCAACTTGACACACCTGGGTTGAGGAAGCCTCAACTGGGGAATTGGCTCCATTGGATTGGCCTGTGGCCACATCTGTGGAGTATTGTCTTGATTGTCGAGCAATGTGGGAGGGCCCAGCCCCCTCTGGGTGGTGCACCCTGGTCAGGTTGTTGTGTACTGTATAAGAGGGCAGGCTGGGCATGGGCCAGGGGAGCAAGCCAGTAAACAGCATTCCTCCATGGCCTGTGCTTCAGCTCCTGCCTCCAGGTTTCTGCCCTGAGTTCCTGCCTTGGGCTCCCTAAGTGGTGAAATGTGACCCAGAAGATGTAAGCTGAATAAACCTTTTCCTCCTCAAGTTGGTGTCTGTCAGAGTGTTTTGTCACAGCAATAAAAGACAAACTAGAACAGAAATTGGCACCAGAGAGTGGGGTATTGCTGTGACAGACCTGACCTTGGTGTTTTGGGGAAGGATTGTGGAAGTGTTTGGAACTTTGGTTTAGAAAAATCACTGAATGCCTAAAGATCATGGCTGTGGAAATTGGAACAGTTTTTCTGATAGAGCTGTAGATGATGGAGGCCTGGCTTGTGAAGTTTCTAGTTTCAAAAGGAAGCAGAGATCATCAGGACTGTTTAATCTGTGGGTTCTGGTCAGCTGGGGCTGAAGAATCAGCTGTAAGTAACAAGAGACCAGAACCTAAAGTGAAATCGTTGTTGTACTGGGACAATTGATGCTGGTTAGCTGGGGCTGAATAATCAGCTGTAAGTAACAAGAGACCAGACACAGAAGCTGTGATCCAGAAGGGGCCTGAGCCTCCATCTCAAGCCACAAGCAGGACTTGGTAGTGTGTAAGAGTCTCCTATATGGTTCTGGTGTTGAAATTTGAGGGGGCCACAGAGAACAGCCTAGGCTTGGCAGTGAGAGGCTGTCAGGAAAGACCATTAGTGGAAGTGCACCTCAGTTGTCGTGAAGACCCAAGATTGCAGGGGTCATGGAGAGAAGCTGAGGCTTTGCACCAGGAGAGGTCATAAGAGACCATTGGTGAAAGTGCTGCCTCAGTTTCAGTGGCGACCCCAGCTTTTTGGAGATGCCAGAACCATGGGATGACCACCAAGAGCAGTGGCAGGTGTGAAATGGAGTCAGCCTGGGCCTTCGAGATGAGCTGTCTGTGCCACAGATGGCAGAGTCAGAGAAGGGGAGCTGCTGAAATCCTTTGGAGCCCAGAAGATCGTGAGTGAATCTCAGGTGTCCAGCTTTGAGCTACTTTGCTGGAGTTAGGTTTTGTTTGAGTGTGCCTGATTCTTCCCTTTGAAATAAGACAGTATCTGTTTTGGATTTTACAGTAGCTCACAGTTAAGAGACTTTTAACAGACTGTGAACTTTTAAGTGTTTGGACATTTTAAGGACTGTGGGGCTTTTAAGGTTGTACTGTCTTAGGTTGTGATTAATATTAACATCACACTTTGGGGATAAGAACTGGTAAGGTAGTGGTTTAATAGTGATGTGTTTTGTGTGTCAAGTTGACAAAGGGTCAATTGTGCTGGATAGCTTTAGTGTCAACTTGACACACCTGGGTTGAGGAAGCCTCAATTGGGGAGTTGGCTCCATTGGATTGGCCTGTGGCCATATCTGTGGAGTATTGTCTGGATTGTCAGCAATGTGGGAGGGCCCAGCCCACTCTGGGTGGTGCCATCTCTGGGCAGGTTGTTGCGTACCTTATAAGAAGGCAGGCTAGGCATGAGCCAGGGGAGCAAGCCAGTGAACAGCATTCCTCCATGGCCTGTGCTTCAGCTCCTGCCTCCAGGTTCCTGCTCTGAGTTCCTGCCTTGGGCTCCCTAAGTGATGAACTGTGTCCCAGGAGATGTGAGCTGAATAAACCCTTTCCTCCCCAAGTTGGTGTTGGTCAGAGTGTTTTGTCACAGCAATAAAAGACAAATTAGAACACAGAATGAAACCATTCTCAGGTATCATCTCACTCTGATAAGACTGGCTAGGATCAAGTAAACAAAGGCACCAAATATGCGAGAGGTTGTGGGGAAAAGGGAACACTCATCCACTGCTGGTGGGAATTTAAACTCATACAATCACTATGGAAAGCAGTGTGGAGAACCCTTAAAAGACTCAAAATGAGCCTACCACCTGACCCAGTCATATCATTTCTGGGCATATACCCAAAAGACTCATCCTACTGCAGAGATACATGCACATCTATGTTTATTGAAGCTCTCTTCACAATAGGGAAGAGCTGGAACTAACCCAAATGCCCCTCAACTGAGGATTATATAACAAAACTGTGACACAGCTACACAATGGAGTTCTGTTCAGCGGTAAAGAAAGATGACAAAATGTATTTTGCAGGTAAATGTATGGAACTTGAAGCCATTATGCTAAGTGAAGTAGCACAGTCACAGAAAAACAAATTGCAAATGATTTCTCTCATTTGTGGATACTAACACCAAATCCCCAGTTGAAAGGCAAGCTGAACAATGTTATTGTTTTATTTCTTTTTATCTGAAAGCAACTGTGCTGTTATAATGTGCATCTCTTAACAAGCTCTAGAATTGACCAACCACTTATTATCAGACATTGTAATTACTATATAAGGCTGGAAGGTACATATTCATATTTGAGAGTAATAAAAAATTCAAGGGGAAAAATGTGAACGACTAAACATATTTTGCAATTAACATACATTTTATTCTCAGAGCTCATAATATTGATAATATGTGATGGTTATATAGGCATATGTTGGATCAATAGAAAGTAGAAAGAGGAGGGAACAACAACGACTGGGTCAAAGAACTGACTGATACACTTAAACTCTGCTCCAAACAACAAGCCTCTGCAGAGAAAAACTTTGGAAAAACTGAGAGAAAGATGCAAGACATGTATGGCAGAAGACATGAACTGGGGTGGGTGGGGGGTCGGGACAGGGGAATGTTTATAAATTGGACTGAAATATAATGTATGAAATACACAAAACATCAATAAAATTATAAAAAATACAATTAATTTTTCAAATAAATTTTATTAACAGATATTATACTTCAAAATACTTTATTAACTTTTCCTATGGTTAGCAAGAAAATATTATAAAAAAAGATTCTTCTGAACTGTGCTATGTTTACTTAGACTGAGAAGTGCATTGACTCATACCGTGTTTAGTAATCAAACAGAATTTGTTTGGGGTAGGAGTAGATTTGAAGAAATTTCCATTCTCATTTTTCTATTAAACTATTATTAGCTATCCTGATGAATTGGGCACTGTGCGGCAAACACATAATATCATGCTTTTGCATTTTATACTCTGGATATAAGTGTTGTTGTTACCTACATTATAAAGAGACGTGCACAGCTTTGTGTTCTGAATTGAGTAAAATTTGATTCTTAATTGTATCTTGAAGGTCAAAGACTCTGCTGAGGGAAAATTTTCCACAGACTTCAAGTTACTGTTCATATTGTGAGCAGAACTGCAGATTGAATCTGTACCGAGTTATCATTTCAATGATGTTTGTGCAGTGAATAGCGTTGGGGGAATGAAATAGCTTTTTCCTCTGGTGCAAAAGCCAGACAGGGTTAATGTATGGCATAATAAATACAAGAAGACAGTCTCTCTTCAGAACATAAGATAGGCCCATTTGTTACCTGTTGTAAATATTTTTGTGTTTCAAACTCAGAGTTCTTCTTTTTGTAACAGAACTCCCTGTGCATGCAGGTGTTATCAGTCCTTGGAACTGGGGTTTGTAGAATGGATAAAATGTTACTACTCTGTCTACGGTTAATACTAAGTTTAATAATTTATGATCCAGAAGTTTCTACGTCTAATACTAGTATCCATAAAACCATGGAAATATAATTGATTAGCTTTCAAGAGGATAAAAATCTCTGTGTTTTCTAAATAGCTGAATAATATCCCATTGTGTAATTGTAACACAGCTTCATTATCTGTTTGTCAGTTAATGGACATCTATGTTGTTTCTATTTTTTGACTATTACAGATAGAGCACAAATGAACCTGGATCTGCAGTTATCTCTGTAGCAGGCTATAGAGCCCTTTGTTTACATGCTCAAGAGTGGCATATTTGGATATGTAGTAGGTGTATTTGTTGAATTTGGAGGAACTTATACAGTGATTTCCATGGTGGCTACATCAGTTTGCAGTTCTACCAGCAGTAAGTTTTACCCTTTCTCCACATCCTTGTGGTCTTTGTCATCATTTGTTTTTTGGATCATAAGCATTCTGATTGGGGTAAGAGGAAATTTCACAGTCGTTTTAATCTGAATTTCCTTGATTTTAATATTTAAAAGCATATTAAAAATTTCTCGGCCATTTGTGTTACATCTTTTGAGAACTTTATGTTTAGTTTCTTGCCCAATTTTTAACTGGGTTGTTAGATTTTTTTCTGATGATTATATTTTGTGTTCATTGTACATTGTACACAGTAACCCTATCAGAGGCAGCGTAGGTCATAAATATTTTTTTCACATCCTATATGCACTTCTTCACTTAAATGATGGTGTTTTTTGCTGTCCAGAAATTTTTAGTTTCATGAGGTTGTATTTAACAAGTGTTGTTCTTCATGCCTGTGCTACTGGAGTCCTGATCAGAAAGTCTTTCCTGTGCCCATAAGTTCCAGGGTACTCACTACTTTCTCCTTTATCAGATTCTGGGTATCAAGTCTTATGCTGAGTTCCTCGATTCATTTGGAGTTGCATTTTGTGCATGTGAGAAATAGGAAATCTCAGTTCATTCTTCTATGTGGAGGTGTCCAGTTAGATGAGCACTATTTGTTGAAGATGTTATCTTTTCTTTAATGTGTGTTTTTGGATTTTTTTTCAAAAATCACATAGCTATACATGTGTGGACTTAAATATGTGTTCTCGATCCTAGTCCATTGGTTAATATGTCTGTCTGTATCAACACGGTATCTTGTTTTCATTATTATTGCTCTGAATTTGAGTCAGAGATGGCGGTATCTCTATCTCTTCTTTCATTGCTCAGGATTGCTTTGGCTATCCTGAGCTTTTTGTGCTTCTATATGAAATTTGAAAGTTTTTTTTTCAATATTTGAAGATTTATGTTGGAATTTTAATTGAGTTTTCACTGAATCTGGAGATTTCCCTTTTTAAGATGACCATTTTCATAATATAAATCCAACCTATCCATGAGCATGGAAATTCTTTCCATCCTCTCATAACTTCTTCAGTTCCTTTCTCCGATGTCTTAAATGTTTATCACTTCCTTGGTTAGATTTATTCCAATATTTTAGGCTATCATGAATGAGATCATTTGCCCAGTTTTTTTTTTCTCAGTGTATTTGTTGTTACTATATAGGGGCACTACTGTTGAGAAAAATGATTTTTTCAGGCAAATGGATGGAACTGGAAACAATTATCCTCAATGAGGTAACCCAGATTCCCAAAGAAAAATGTCTCATGCCCTCTGTCATATATGCATACTGGCATTGAATCCTTAGGTTTGTAAGTTTCATGTGAAAAAAACATAGAAATCAGAAAACCAGCAAGGTGTCATAGGAGGCTTCCTGAGAGGGGAGATAAACTGTAATAATGTAAAGGGAAAGAATTAAATCATGGGATGGGAAAGGTTAAATGAGTTGGGGAAAAGAAGGGCAGTGTAAAGGAGGAAGTATGGGCCCTTGTATATGTATATATTAGAAACTTCTACAATACTAATGTATATAATATATATACTAATGGCCCTTTGAAAAATTCATATGTGTTGGTTCCATCTCTTTGCTGTTATTGCAGCTCTCTTCACAATAGCAAAGAGCTGAAACCAACCCAAATGCCCCTCAACAGAGGAGTGGATGACAAAAATGTGGTACATCTACACAATGGAGTACTATTCAGCAGTAAAGAAAGATGGCATTATGAACTTTACAGGTAAATGGATGGAGCTTGAAGCCGTTATGCTGAGTGAAGTAACACAGTCCCAGAATGATAAACAAAGAATGGTTTCCCTCATTTGTGGATGCTAGTACCAAATCCCCCAGACAAAAGGCAAGCTGAATGACATTATTGGTACATTTTTGTCTATCTGAAGGCAACTATATTGGTATAATGTGAATCTCTCAATGGGCCTTAGAATCCACCCACCAATTATTCTCAAACTCTGTAATTACTGTATATGGGTGAAGACCATGTATCCATATTTTAGAGTAATATAAAATTAATGGAGGAAAATGTGAATTCCTAAGCATAAAAAAAGACTGAGAGAAAGATACAGGACAGTTATGGCAGACTGCATGGTCTGGGGTGGGATGGGGTGGGGTGGGGGGAAGGGAAAGGGGAATATGCCTGAACTGAATTGAGAAATGATGTATGAAATACACAAAACATCAATAAAAAATTCAAAAAAAGGAAAATTTCACATGAAAACCTACTATTATAGAAGTTTCTAATATATACATATATTAGAAATAATTATAATGTGGAGACAATACCCCTACCAGACAGCTACAGGCTAGAAAATAAAAAGCTCAATCCCAGGAATGGACTCTCTTTTGTGGAGTTGTTGACCAAGGAGGCTTCACAGACTCTCAAACAATTCTGGCTATTGACATTGGTCTTGGTTGCCCTCCAGAGCTTGATACAGAGCTGGTACTGACCTCAAAGCCTCATCTGTGTTGCCTAGATTCTATGGCAGTGGAACTTACTATTCATGCTGCTGGAAGAGAAAACTGATCACAAATCTTACCAAGTTCTGAACTCTGTGCTACAATAATGACAGTCCTGGCAAAATATGCTCACTGGTGCAACAGTGGTATGAATTCTATGGGAGTAACCACCCACTTTCTGCTTGGATTTAAGGCTTACTTGACTAGATGAAGCTCATACCTTGCACTATTTTCAGGGATAAGAACTTGTGGTTAGAGAGGCCACAGACTGTAAGGGAGATTCAACTACTACTATTCTATTAAATGGACATAGTCTTCTATTGAATCCTAATGATTTTATTGTTATACACATAGATTAGTACATCTCTCAGCTTTTGCCAGAGAAGTTTCTTCTTGTAGCAGATGACAATTAACGCAGACATCTACAACTTGTCAACATGTAGAAACTAGGAGACTTGGGGTACCTGGCCCTAAATGGGACACCTATATCATGCTCTCTGGTCCAAAGGTTAAAGTATGATTTTGAAAGAGGTGGTGGATGAATACAGGGAACCCATGCTTTACAGATTAAATAGGGCCATTACACATATGAACTTACAACACCTGTTAGTGCATGCACAAGACCTACATAAGCCAAAACCAATGAAATTTCCTGGATGGACAGAAGAGGTGGATAAGAGACCCCAGTCCTAACTGACGAACTATAGGCAATTACTAGCTGCAGGGAGACAGTTTCCTTTATTGGTGTGATGCTGGGTAGGTTGACAAGGCTCCAGAGGATGGGCCCACACTCAGGAAGATTTGAGGAACACAAATTATATCCCATAGGCCTTTAAAATACTTAATCAAGAACATGAATTGATGGGGTGTAGGGATACGTGAGTGGATGGGATCTGATCTGAATATGTTCAACACACATATATGAAATTCTCAAAATATCAATCAAAGTATTATTTAAAAATATCCATCCACCTTGTAGCATTCTCTTTAAGATGATTTAACATAAAAATTAAGTTTGCCCCCCAAGTTAATCATATATAGTCACCCAAAACAACATGGGTAAATTTGATGAAATCTGAGCCTAGATTCCACCCTATAGTTATGTATAATACAACTGTCTTCTGGAGACTCATGGGTTAAAAAAAAAGGGGGGTACAGATAGACATGAAACTTTCTCATCAAAAACCTTGCAATTCAAATCTTAAAACTAACTATGGGAAAAGATTTGTGTGTTCCAACAGGACAAAATGTCACCAACTTAATGGCTGAGAAAGAAAAGATACAGCTTTGCATTGAGTAGGATGTACCAGAAAGTGCCAACTGAAAGGTTGACCCGTCTGAACATCGAAAAGAAGAAAAGCCTCAGATTGCCATAAACATTGAACCCCTCTGTGGCCCCTACATGTAACAACTATTTATAATGAGTCCTAATGAAACTTACCTTCTAGGTGCCGCAAAGGTTTTGATATGAGAGCCTTTTTGCCTCCCCCCAGAACAAGGAGAAATATGATGATGATGAGGTTGCTCTCCAACTGTAAATTGGAGACAACTATTATAGAGGTAATCTCTTATAAAACTGGTAAAACTGCCTTCTTTAATTGACTAATAGACATAAGAACTGTGAAAAGGATTATTCTCTGTTCAGAACCAAATATAATACTAAAGTCCTTAAACTATGCACTTAAGCAAAATATATCAATACAGGAGCTCTGACATCAGTAATGGATTATTCCACCAGGGAGATGTTGGCCAGGGGATCTAAGGCCCCACAAAAGGTAAAGGCTCCTTGCCTCTAAACTGGGATACCTGCAAGAAGAGAGGCGATAAGGCCCTGCTGCTGAAGACCTGACATTAACATGGAAAAGATGCATTGAGACCACACATGGAAGTGTACAGATGGCCTCTGGAACACCAGAGAGTGTTACCAAAGGCCACTAAATCAATAAAGCAAATACGGGTCTCCTTGAGTCAAGCAAGACTCCACCGTCAGCACCAGCTACACCTCACCTGCCTGGAAATACTGTGCAGCAGAGGCAGCCATATGCCTGTATATCCCAAATCTAATTGGCTATTGGCTCTCTCCTTGGAGGAATAACCCATGGCTGATGCCACAAGCTTACATCCTCTACAGGTTAGGAGATGTCATAAACCACAGTAAGACCCTGTCATATTTAACAGGAAAAAATGTAATTCATAGATCAACATATCATCTAAACATATGTGTCTATACCAAAGTAACCTACCATAACTATTAATGCTGTTTAAATACCTATATATCTAATTGCTTGTGCTTCATTAATAGGATTGAAAGGTTATTCCTGGACAAACTGTCAGCCCATGAAAGGAAGCAGCCATAATTGACCAGAATCCAAGACAACAGCTCCAGAGAGAGTGGACTGTTCTGCTTCTCATCCACCTGTGCCCCTTTTCTAAGCCCAGGGAATAATCTGCAGAAGAGGGGGCATGGTAGAATGTGAGGGCTGCGATTGGGGTGAATGGTGAAACTACAGCAATGTAGTCTGGACCCTCATTTGATTAACCTGATTGAACATACAACCCCTCACTCCCCGCTGGAAGGTGGGGCTGTGGGGGTTTAGGCACAACAGCCTGCAAATTGGTTTTACATGAAGGATGCTTGTACTCATGGATTATCACTTATAGCTAAAAAATGGAAAAATAAACTGAGATAAATATGCAGGACAGTCATGGCAGAATGCATGATCTCGGTTGGGGTGGGGGTGGGGGGGAAGGGAAAGGGAAATATGCCTGAACTGAATTGGAAAATGATGTATGAAATGCACAAAGCATCAATTAAAAAAATGTTAAAAAGTATCCATCCATCGTAGCCCTGTACAGAACTTAGAATCAAATTCCAGCCAGTTTGATTTCACAGACTATATTCTTTTCTTATGTACTTGTGGGCTACAAGTTGTGTTTAAAGTCATACAAACAAAAGGCAATCATTTTTCCATCTCCTTCTTATACCATTTCATTGAAAACATTTCTTGTGGAAAATGGTAGTTTGTACTCGTATCTTGATCCTCACTTTATTTTTTCTTGTCTTGCCATTTTTGGAAGGTGGTGGAGACCCTGTCTGTGGCCTTCCCAGTCCTTTGACTTGGTCAGCTGAGGTAGTTGGGGTCTGCTGTTGGGGGGAAGAGAAAAGCGACTTCATTTGGGGACCAATTAGGCAAAACAACAGTATCCTATTTTTAGGGATAGGTATCTCTTTCCATCTTCCTCATAATAAGCAGGGATGGATTTTATGATAATTAGTTTTGATTATCAACTTGCCATGATGGAGAATCACCTGGGAAGGGGTCCTTGATGAGGGCTGTGTAGTTTAGATTAGCCTGCAAGGGTTTGTGAGGGAGTTTCTTAATTGAGATAACTGATGTGGGAAGACCTGCTCTGCATGTGGGTAGCAACATTCCCTGGGCTGGGGATCCTGGATTGCATGAGCAAAGAAAGCAAACCAAGCGCTAGCATGCTGGCATTAGACCATGCCATTCTGCTCTCGACTGTGGATGCAACGTGCTTAGTTTTTTCAAATCATTGTCACCTTGAGTTCCCTCAAAGATGAACTGTAAACTGAAATCACGAACCTTATAAACCATTTCTCCATCAGTTCTTTTTGTCAGTGTCTTTTATCGCAACAACAGGAAATGGCATCAAGACAAGTCTCACTCTGAGGTAGAGGCAGGTACATTTATGTAAGATAGAAGTCAGTAACTTCTGTATCAAAAAAGTTAAAAAAGACTGAGAAAAAGGTGCAAGATGGGACTTAACATGTATGGTAGAATGCATGAACTCTGGTGAGGGGGTTATGGAGGGGGGAACGGGTTTAAATTTGATTAAGAAATGTTGTATGAAATGTACAAAAGCTCAATAAAAATTAAGGAGAAAAAAAGATAGAAGTCAGCTTCTATGTATCAGTATCTATGTAAGACAGAAGTCAGCAAGCTCTAGGATAGCCAGAATTTCAGGAAGACCCTGTCTCCATAACAACAATGATGACAATGGTGACAACAGGTCTCAACATCTCATGCCCCATAGTCTAGCAGTTATTACAAGCCTAAATTTATCCTCTTAGCTGAAGTTATCAATGATATCTTGCATGTGTACTTTTCTTTATAATCTATAAATTTAAGAAACACAGTAGTCAGTTATTTGATCATAGTAATCACTTTGAAAGAAATGTAAGTCCTTAAGATTAACTGAAAATTTCAATTAGACAGTTTCAGAATTAGAATTCAAATCAAGATCTATTGTTTTTTTTCCTACTCACTGATTGTGGATCTGTAATCTCTGCAACAATGTTTATCATTGGATTTTTGGAACTAGTGCTCTGTTTCCTTATAAGGAGATCCATGCTCACACTCGGATTCTGTGCTCAGCTAAACTAGAGAGTAACAATCATGACAGTTCCATGTTATAGGGAAGCAATTGAATCCGTGCTTCCCCAATGCCTTAAACTAAAGGAAGCATG
Organism: Rhizomys pruinosus; assembly: GCA_009823505.1. NCBI lineage: Eukaryota > Metazoa > Chordata > Mammalia > Rodentia > Spalacidae > Rhizomys > Rhizomys pruinosus. The sequence continues at coordinate 242,862 of VZQC01012009.1, read as the reverse complement.
AAGGTAGCTCCTGGGAGTCAAGTGCTTCAAATGACTGAAGTTCATATCAATCTCCCACCTTCTCCTTATTTTGGTACATAGTCCATGCCAATTTATTTCTACCACAGAAGAATGCTAGCAAATAATGTTCAAAATAAAAATACCTCTATATGTAGAAGTCTTGAGAAGTGACCTTTTCCTGTTTTGCCTCTTCTAGTTTACTCAAACTCTTATTGCACATTACATAAAATGAACAGTGCTAGCAGTTGACAGGACAAAGGCGATGAATGACAACTAACACCTCTGCTCAAGTATTTAGCATTTCAAAGTGATTGCAGATGTATTCATAACCAATATGGAGTCAAAAATACAGCAGATTTGTAGTTGAGAAAGGGGTTATCACTGTATCTGAGGAGAGAAATGTCAAATGATGTCTAATTAGTGTCAGTGATGAAATCTTTATGAAGTAGATGCTTTTGAACTGAGTTTTCTGGATAAGTAGGATTTGAATAATTAGAGGAATAATTGCCCATTATTCATGAAGGAAATTCATGGATATAGAGCTAAAAACATAAAAAGTTTTTGTTTTAAAAATATTTTATTTATTATTTTATGTATATGAGTGTACTGCCTGCATGTATGTAAGTGCAGCCCTGTCATGAAATGCCAGTAATCAGAAGAGGGTGTCTGATTTTCCTGAAACTAATGTTATGGATTCATTAGCCACCATGTGGGTTCTGGAAATCAAACCTGGGTCCTCTGCAAGAGCAGCCAATGGTCTTAAATGCCATCTGCCCAGCCCTCAAATCATTTTCTGTTTTCAGTCATTTTGAGACAAGGTCTTTCTAGTTGTCCTGGAACTTATGTAAAGGAGGCTGACCTCAATCTCAAAGAGATCCTCCTGCTTCTGACCTCCATGTGTTGGGATTAAAGGACAGCAACACCAAGTTCATAAATGAATATTTTATTTGAGAGAAAGACGGTTTCAGGAGAAAACACAACAGACAATGAAGGTGGAGAAACAGGAAAGAGAATGAGTGAAGAATTCTGAGTGTCATTAAGGACACTAGATTTTAACTGGTAGGCTCTCTATGAGGACAATTGAAATATTCTGGGAAGAGTTACAGCTCTCTCTCTTTCTCTCTCTCTCTCCATGTATTTTGGTGTGTGTGTGTGTGTGTGTGTGTGTGTGAGAGAGAGAAAGAGAGAGAGTGTGTGTGTGTGGTTTTCATCTATGTATACACCTGTTTTTATGGATATGGGTACAAGTGTATGTCTGCATGCATGCATGTGGAACCCTGATTTTGAAATTGGGAATCATCATTGATTCTTCCGCCAACTTATTCACTGAGGTAGGCTGTCTCAGTCACACCTAGAACTCACTGATGTGGTATTATTTTTCTAGTTCTTTCTGGAATGTCCATCTGTGCTTTCCAAAGCTATAATTTCCAAAGTTGCCTAGCATGTCTACTCCTCATTAAATGTGGGTTGTGGGGATCCTAAACCTTGGTCTTCAGCTTACATGGTAAGCACTTTAACGAATGACCAATCTCTCAAACCTCCTCTGTTTCTTTCAATAGTGTTACACCAAAACCACATGTATTGACCCCATTTTGCAAAAGCAGAAACAAACTTAGAAAACATTTCCCCCATTAGATATTACTAGTGACAATATGAGACTTCCAAGCTAGGTTTTATTCCTTTATACTGAAGATCTGGAATGTGAGAAATTTAGTAGGACTGCATTATTACCAAGTAATTGAATAAAAGCAGAATGTCTAAGGAAAGCAACTTAGAGATAATTGTTAGTTTCTTCTCATGGATTCTCAAACTTTAGGATGTACATAAATGACTTGGGATTCTGATTCAATAGGTCTGACAAGGAATCCGAGATACTGAATTTCTTTCTTTTCTCTTTCTTTCTTCTTTTTTTTTTTCTTTCTTTCTTTCTTTTTTTTTTTTTTCCGTCTCTTTGAGACAGGGTCTCCCTGTAGCTCCAGCCTGGCCTGGAACTCACTCTGTAGACCAGGCTGGCCTTGAACTCAAAAACCTAAAACAAAAGGGGGGATACAGATATATATGAAATCTTTTTGTCAAAAACTTTGCAATTCAAACCTTAAAACTAACTATGGGAAAAGATTTGTATGTTCCAACAGGTCAAAATGTCACCAACTTAACGGCTGAGAAAGAAAAGATACAGCTTTGCATTGTGTAGGATGTACCAGGAAGTGCCAGCAGAAAGGTTGGCTCATCTGAACATTGAAAGGAAGAAAAGCCTCAGACTGCTACAGACATCAAATCCCTCTGTGGATCCTACTTGTAACAACCATTTATAATGAGTCCTAAGGAAACTTACCTTCTAGGTGCCACAAAGTTTTAATATGAGAGACTTTCTTACCTCCCCTCCATAGAACAAGGTGAATTAGCATTTCTATGCTAAGCTGTTGGTGACTTGCAAGTTCAGAAATTAAGCTATGCTGCTTTGGGTGTTTTTGTCTTGTAAGATCTATGCACTGCCCAAAGCAGTCCCAGCCCACAGGATTCCTCTCCTTGTGTCATCTCCATGGATTTTCATGAGCAAGGCTCATATTTCTTCTTTTTAAAAATTACTTGTTTCCTAACTTCTTTCTATTGCCTTTTTGTTAGTTGTCAGGGGAACCGGATTAGCTAGGAGAAGTGAGCTCAAGATACAGATGGCTGATAGTTCATAGACTCTGGGGGTTTGACCAAGTTTCCACATAGGCTCCAAGTATTTGTACATTTGTTCCCAGTTGGTGGTGCTGTTTAAGAGGCTTTAGGTGGTGTGGCTTTGCTGGAGTAAGGGTTTCACTGGCGGCAGGCTTGAAGAGTTCTTAAGCCTTGACAGGCTTCCAGTCACTCTCTGCTTCCTGTGCCTGCTTGAAGACATGAGTGCTCATCTTTCTGCTCCAGTCACCTCTTCCCAGCCCTTATGGACAATAACCCTCTGAGCCATAAACCAGATGAACAATTCCTTTCATAATTTCCCTTGGTCACGGTGTTTTATCACGTGACATGCAAAAAGTAACTAATATAGAAGTTGGAACCAGGAGCGAGGTGCTGTTGTGAGGAACCCGACCATGTGGGTTTTTGGATTATTGTGGAAGACTTTAGAAGTTTGGATTAGAAAAGTGGTTGAAATGCTGCAAGCAGAGATTAATGGGATCGCTTAGTGGGAGCCTGGAAGGAAGTAGTATTGAGAGCAAAGTGATTGCAGTGGGAACTAAGAGCTTAAACATTAACCGGAATGTTCTTGTAAAACTTCTGATTGACTTCTGCCCACAACCTAAGAGATTGCCTGAGGGTAAGTTGAAAAGTAATTGACTAATTTCTTTGGAAGAGGAAATTTCAAGACAGTCTAACATATAATTGGTACTGTGGTTATTAAAAAAATGTTGAATAATATGGAGATCTATAATGAAAAAGAGCAAATGGGGCAGAAAGAAATGGAAAATGCACAGTATAGAGAGAAAGAGAGCACTAGGAAAGTCAATATTGGAGCCAAGGCATGGGCTGAAGTAGAGTCTCTCTTGATAGGGAGGATCGAGCCATTAAATAAGGGCCTCTAGATTTTGACTGGAACAAAGGAAATAGTACCTTGCAGGGAAGACCACACCCAGGTAAGCCTCCAACTTGTGAAAGCAAAATGCCAGAGGGATTTTCTGTTCCTAGAAAACCACAGCATAGAAGAGCTGCTAATATTGGTCCTGAAGGAGGCCAGGATCCATTCCAGGATAGTAGGTGAATTGACAGTGTCATTCATGTGGTGGTGGCTTCAGAGAGCCATGCTAGCTGCCAAGGCCAGGCAGCTTGCAGCCAGGGTGCCCTTTGTACCAAGAAGGCCCTAACAAGCCAAGAGGTACTGACAAGCCATTGCATGAAGTTGGGAAGTTTAACCCTGGTTGGCAGTGGAGTTTCCAAGATGCTGGGGATGCTAGACTTGTGACATTTGCCAAGGGGAGTTGCATGCATGGAATGATACCAGCCCAGATATTTGCTGCATGCAGCAAATCTGGAGGGAATAAGCATTCTAAGCCCTTTGGAAGTAAAGTCCCAGAAGACAGTCAGGCATGGGACACTACATTTGCTGTCTGTCCTGCTAGGTTTTGGTCTTGCTTTGGTCCAGTATTTCCTCGGTATGTCTCCCTTCCCGTCTTTTGGAATGAGAATTTGTATTTGGTTCCATTGTATATATTTGAGTTTTACAGGAGGCTTACAGTTAAGAGATTGCCTTGAGTCTTAGAACAGACTTTGGGCTCTGGATTTCTGAAGAGTATTGAGATTGATAAAGAATATTTGAAGGCAGACTAATTGCACTTTGCATTATGATATGGTCATGAACCTATGTGCCCAGGGAATGGAATGTGGTGGCTTGAATAAGTGTTCCCCATGGGCTCCAAGCATTTGGCTGTTTTGTTCCAAGGTGATGGTGCTGTTTTAGAAACTTCTGTGAAATACAGCCTTACTAGAAGAAGCATGCCACTGTGCGCAGGCTTTGAGAGTTCATAAGCCTTGCTATATTTCCAGTTGATCTCTGCTTCCTGTGCCTGCTTGAAGCTGATCTCCTGGCTCTCTGCTCCAACCACATTCTCCTGCCGTGCCTCCCCTGCCATTATGGTCTCTTACCTCTTTGTAACCATAAGCCAAATAAACTCTTCCTTTTTAAAGTTCCCTTAGTCACAGTGTTTTATTATGGCAGCAGAAATTTAATGGATGCATAGACCCATTGAAGACTTTTTGCAACTGAAGAAGTTATGTGATCATTTGATGAATCTCTCATGGGAAACAAATGAAACATCAGAAGAGTCAAAGAGCAGCAGTGACCTTTCCTGAGAACACAACCCTCCTGATTTTGTCAGTCATGAATTTTTCCCTGTGATGTTCCTTTTCACTCAGTGTATGGAGAGCAGAAAGACCTGCCAGCCAAGGAGCCCTTCCTAGATTGCAAGTGCCAGGTAACTGACATTCCTAACTCACTAAGCTTCACAGAACACAAAAGACCATAAATGAGATGTACTACCTCCATTTTGCATATAGGACACTAAGTTTCAGAAAGGAGGAGTAGGTTAATCAGTAGTAGAGCCAAACTTAAAATGCAAAGATTTCTACCTAAAATACAGATCCATTCCACCTCAGTAGGGTATAAAGCAAGCTTTAGGATTATTTTTCACTAAGCTGTTTTGCTCACTACATTAAAATGTATCACTCTTTTAGATTCTGTATCCTTTCCAAAGTTAAACCCAAGATTTTAGCTTATTCTCTTCCTTGTCTTAATCTTTTTTTTTCTTCAGGCCCAGTAATTAAGCTTTTATTTTATTATATTGAATACGTAGACTTTTGTGTTGTTAGTAAATACTACCAGGAAATAGCCTTATAAAATGTATTTTTTTCTTATCTTTTTCCTCTATTCTTTTTTACTGAAGTTTTGTGTATCTCATACAACATTTCTTAATCAAGTTAAGATCCAATTCCCTTTCCTTCCTCCCTCCCTTCCAGAGCTCATGCATTCTGCCATACATGTCTTTCATCTTTTTTCTCAGTCTTTTTTAAATTTTGTGATGCTGAAGTTCACTGGTTTGGGCATAGATTTACTGTCTCCATCAGTTCCTTGACCCAGTCATTTTTGTTGTTGTTCCTTCCAATTTATATCATTCTAAAATATGCCTATATGGATGCCGCAGATAAACCAATATTATGACCTCTGAACATAAACACTAGGTTAATTCCAAATCATGTTCAGGGTTTTACATTTTGATAATAGGATTGTATACAGGTAGAGAAACAATGTTACTTTACTTTTCTAAATTACATGGCAAGTTGATGAGTAACATCAGGTATTATATTTACTAAAACACAAAGAAATAAATGGGAATTTTTAATGGGAATTATTCAATTTGTCTTCCAAAGAGAGAATTGGTGCTAGTATCCACAAATGAGGGACACCATATCTTTGTTTTTCTGGGACTGTGTTACTTCACTTAGCACAATGGCTTCTAGTTCCATCCATTTACCTGCAAAGTTCATGATGTCATCTTTCTTTACCACTGCATAGAACGCCATTGTGTAGATGTACCACATTTTCTCTATCCACTCGTCGGTTGAGGGGTATTTGGGTTGGTTCCAGCTCTTTGTTATTGTGAAGAGAGCGGCAATAAACATAGACGTGCATGTATCTTTGCAGGTAGAATGAGTCTTATGGGTATATACCCAGGAGTGTTATGACTGGGTCAGGTGGTAGAATCATTTTGAGTCTTTTAAGGGTTCTCCACACTGCCTTCCAGAGTGGTTGTAGGAGTTTACATTCCCACCAGCAGTGGATGAGTGTTCCTCTTTCCCCACATCCTCTCCAGAATTTGGTGTCTTTTGTTTTCTTGATCCTAGCCAGTCTTATTGGAGTGACATGATGTGTTAAAGTGGATTTAATTTGCGTTTCCTTATTAATGATGTGCAACACTTTTTAAGATGTTTCTCAGCCATCTTTACTTCCTCATTAGGTGAGGGACACTTGAGTTGTTTCAAGCTCTTTGCTATTGTGAAGAGAGCTGCAATAAACAGAAGTGCTCATATCTCTGTGATAGAATGAATCTTTTTTTTAAATTTTATTTATTTCCGTATGTGTATGAATATATTGTCTGCATGCAAGTCTGTGCACCCGTGACGTGCAATGCCGCGGAGGTCAGAAGAGGGTGTCGGACTCCCCTGGAACTGGAGTTCTCCTGGAATTGGAGTTACAGACGGTTCTTAGCCGCCATGTGGGTGCTGGGGATCGAACCAGGGTCCTCTGTAAGAGCGGTCGGTGCTCTTAACCGCTAGGCCATCTCTCCAGCCCCAGAATGAATCTTGTAGGTATAAACCCAGGAGACTATGAGGCCTGGTGGAAATCCAGTGCTTAGTAGAAGTTAGGAGTCAGATGGAGAGATTTTGGAGGTACCAAGTTGCTGGTAAAATGTCTATCAGATCTATTCAGCTGGTTCCCTAGAAAAGCCACACCTTGACAATAGAACTTTTCCTTTCTCAAAAGAGCCAAAAGCAAGCTTGTCCAGGACTCAATATTCTAAAGGGAGACAATATAATGTAGACACTGAAAGAAAATTACCTTGCCTAGGAAAAATAAGGAAGCATGAATCTAAACCAGGAAGAAAAATTTCCTAGAAAGAGAATTGGTATGTGATGTTGGTGTTAAAAGAATACACAAGGCAGCTATTATCCAGAGATTCAAGGACTGGAAAATATAGACTGAGTGAACTGTGGTTTCCTTACTAGAGAAATAAAATTATATATATAACAAATAAAGATTGTAAATCATAGAATATGAAATAGTTGGAATTTAAAGTAAAAATTATTAAATAGCAGACTGAACATTAAGGAGATGAGCTGTAGTTAAACAAAAAGTAAAAATTAAACCTAATGTGTGAAGAAAAGAAATGACAATGATAAAAGTGATTAGTGAAGAAGCAGATGAACAAAACAAGAAAAGAGTAACACATACAAAAGGTGGACTCTCTGAAAGATCAATAAGTGGATGGGGTGATAATACATGAGAGACAGAGGCAGATGTAACTCTATGATTTTGAGGCCAGTCTGGTCTACATAGTGAGTTCCAGGCCATGTAGGTCTGCATAGTGATACTAAAAAAGTCAATTAAAAAGCCAATAAAAGTGATACATTTCAAGTACAGATGAATCGTGAAAATGTGAGACAAATCATGATTTCCTAATATCTGAAATGGAAGTGAAGCATTGCTAGAGATTCTGTTCCATGTGGAACTGTCTACAAGGAGCTAGGACAAATAGAATGCACAACTATATGCATTAAGGTGGTTAAATTTTGTGAAACTGATAAAGTATGTGAAATACAAGTTATATAACTAGCAGCAGAATTGTAAGAATTTCCCCATATTAATTAACCAAGCAGATTTTATAGCTTATACATTTATGATCAAGGAATCTTTCAAGAAATATGGTCAAATCTTATAAAAATTCAGTATTTTGCTGAAAGTCCTAGTCAGTGCAATATATCAGGGAAAAGAAATAAAAAGACATATTTAGGGAAAAAGTAAACATAGACTGAGACCGCATGCTTATATATGTTAAAATTTTTTGAGGATATAAAAGCCAACAAAAGAACTAGTAAATGAATTTAGCAAAAGCATAATACTCAAGTAAGTAAACATTGTTTTATAAAATAGCAAAGATTAGAACATACTTTCATCATTAGTTCATTAGTTGATGGGTAACTAATTTCATTTCAGGTTATTGGTAATAGAACAGCAATGACCATTGAGGAATAAGTAGGAGCATATAGAGCCCTTTGGGTATATGTCCAAGAGTGGTATGGCTGGGTCATGTGGTAGATCTAGCTCTAGATTTTTGAGGAAACTCCACACTGATTTCCATAGTGGCTGCACCACTATTGCATGTCCACCAGCAGTTAATAAAGGAGTTTGTCCCCTTTTCCTCACATCCTCTCCAGCATTTGTTATTGTTTGTTCTTTGGATCTTAGCCATTTTGACTAGGGTAAGATGAAATCTTGAAGTGGCTTTAATTTGCATTTCCCTATTGACTAAAGATATTGAATATTATCTTAAATATTTATTAGCCATTTGTGTTCTATTATTTGAGAACTCCCTGTTCAGCTATTTGCCCCAATTTTAATTGTTTTATTTAGGTTTAGTTTAAGTTCTTTGTATATTCTAGATATTAACCCTTTGATAGAGATATAATTGGTAAATATGTCTTCCTTTTCTTTCATTCTTCCTATACTTCCCTCAAATGATGGTTTCTTTTGCTTTACAGAAGCTTTTTAATTCCACGAAGTCTTATTTTACTATTGATGGACTTAATGCCTATGCTATAGGAGTCCTGTCCAGAAAGCTCTTTCCTGTGCCTATAAGTCCCAATGACTTCTCTCCTTCTTTATCTGATTCAGGGTATCAGGTCTTACACTGAGGTCCTTGCTTCATTTTGAGTTCAGTTTTGTGCATGGTGAGAGATAGGAATCTATTTTCTTCCTTCTACATGTAGCTATCCAGTTTAACTAGCAGCAGTTTTTGAACATGCTGTCTCTTTTCTTATGAGTATTTTAGCTTCATTGTCAATATAATCAGGTAGGTATAAATTCGTGGACCTTAAATCTGGGTCTCCAGTTCATTCCATTGCTCAACATTATTCACATTTTAAGAAAAATGAAATTAGTTGGTAAATGGATGGAACCAAAACAATCATCCCGAGTGAGGTACTCAGACCCTGAAAGAGAAATGCCAGATATTCTTGCTGTAAGTGCATGCTTAGCTTTGAATGTTTAGATATTCGATCAGAAAATCCATAGAGGTCAAAAAACTAGTAAACACCCATGGGGAGGGGCTTCTTCAGAGAAGGGAAGACAGAAAGCAGTGACATAAAAAGGGAAAGAAGAAGAATGGAATAGGAAATGTCAAATGGGTTAGGCAACTGACACCAATGTCCTTAGGAAAAAGTGATATGGAAACCTACCTGTATGGAAGCTTCTTACAGTATATACAGATACAATTTTAAAAGATATTGTGGCTGGAGAGTTGGCTCAGTGGTTAAGACCTCTGATTGCTCTTGCTGGGGACCTAGGTTTGATCCCCAGCACCCACATGGTGGCTAAGAGCTGCCTTATGCGCCTTTAATCCTAGCACTCTGGAGGCAGAGGCAGGTGGATCTCTGTTTGTTCAAGACCAGCCTGCTCTAAAGAGTGAGGTCCAGGCCAGCTGTAAGGAGACCCTGTCTCAAAAGATATTAAAGCAGTTACCCCATAATAGGAGAACATTGCTCCTACTAGAGACCATAGACTAGCAAAGAAAAATTCCAGTGCCAGTAGTAGACTCCCTCTTTTGAAGCTGTTGATCAGGGACCCCATAGACCCTCAAACGACACTGGCTATCACCCTTGCTCTTGGTTACCCACCGGATCTTCATGGTAAGATCCTATTGCTAAATCAATACTTACTTGTAGTGTAGAAGAAACAGGGATACATCAAGCCTCAAAAGTTCATCTCTACTGGCACATTTTTAGTGCTGGAAGATTCTGTGTATGCTGTGAGAAGAGATAAGTGATCATCAGCATTACCCAGCTGTGAATCCCGTGAGCTTCCACAACTGGCCTGACAAGAAATACCACTGGTGCAATAGTGGAATTTTTTTATTGGACTTAAGGTCAGCTTTATAAGATGAAGACCATACCTGACATTGGTATCAAGCTTAGGAACCTGTGACTAGAAAGGCCAGGAGGGAGAGCTCACTACTATTATTCTGCTAAATAAACAGTATAAAGCTGACTCCTAATGACTTATTGCTATACCCAGAGATTAATGCACCTCTCAGCAGTCCTCAGAGAAGCTTCTTAATGCAGCAGATGGCAACTCACACATGACCAGCATACAGAGATTGAGTGACTGCAGAGTCCTTATCCCTGAACTGGACACTTATATTAAATGTCTATCTCCAAAAGCTTAGGTGTCTTTGCTGAAGAGGAGGCAGAAATGCTGCAAGAGCCAGAGATAGTGGATGACCAGAAGGAAACAGTTTTCCAGAGGGCCAGGGAGTTACTTATATGAACCCACAGCAATCATGACAGTGTGCACAAGTCCCATGTATACACAAACCAGATAAAAGCCAAGCATAGAACTGGTGAAGTTAGAAACTACAACCCTTATTACTGGCTAACGATAGCTGCTGGGACAGGGAAAGTCACTCTTCTTTAAGGATGTGAATTTGGGTAGGTTAGCTTGCCTCTAGTGCATGGACTCACACTGGAGGCCATTTGAGGACACAAATCATGATCCCCCATATATATATATGGGGATCACATGGGGATAATAATGGGAGGTGCAGGTAGGGGCATGGGTCTAAATATGATCAAAATATATTGTATAAAATTTATTTAAGTTATACTATTAAATTTAATAAAAGTAAAACATCATAGCATCAAATATGTGAAGGATTTTATAGAAGATAAGCAGGTACAAACATGGCAAAGATGTATGGAGACCACACTTGCAAGTATACAGATGGTCTCTGGGATGCCAGAGAGTGTTACCAAAGACCACTTAACCAATAAAGCAAATATAGGTCTCCTTGAGTCAAGCAAGACTCCTCCGTCAGCACCAGCTACACCTCATCTGTCTGGAAATACTGTGCAGCAGTGGCAGCCATATGTCTGTATATCCCAAATCTAATTGGCTATTGGCTCTCTCCTTGGAGGAATAACCCACGGCTGATGTCACAAGCTTACATCCTCTAATGGTTAGGAGATGTTATAAACCACACGAAGACCCTGCCATACTTGACAGAAGAGAAATGTAGATCATGAATTGACATACCATCCAAACATCTGTGTCTATACCAAAGTAACCTACAATAGCAATTAGTACTGTTTAATACCCATATATCTAATTGTGTGTGCTTCATTAGTAGGACGAAAGCTATTATTATATTGTTTAAATACCTAAATATCTAATTGCATGTGCTTCATTAGTAGGATCGAAAGGTTAAGCCTGGACAAGCTGGCAGCCATGAAAGAAACAGCCAGAACTGACTAGAGACCAGACAATCAGCTCCAGAGAAAGTAGAGTGTGTTTGCTTTCTCATCCTGTGTCCCTTTTCTAAGCCTAGGGAACAATCTGCGGAAGAGGGGGCGTGGTAGAATGTAAGGGCTTCGATTGGGGTTAATGGTGAAACTACAACATATAGACTGGACACTCATTTGATCAACTTGATTGAACATACACCCCCCCCCCTTTCAGGATGGTGGGACACCATGGCTGTGTGGGTTTGGGCAACACTGCTTGCAAATTTGTTTTACATGAAGGATGCTTGTACTCACAAATTATCACCTATTGTTAAAAAAAAATGAAAAACAAACAAAAAAAAGCAAGAAAAGATGCAGAAAACTTATGGCAGAATGCAGATCTGCGATGGTAGGGGGTGGGGTGGGGAGGAAGGGAAGGGATATATGCCTGAACTGAATGTGGAAAATGATGTATGAAATACACAAAGCATCAATAAAAATAAATTAAAAAAAAAAAGAAGATAAGCAGGTACTCCACAACTAAAAGCACAAATCACTTAAGAAACTAATAAAGACCCAGGAAACGGAGTGGTGTACTTTATACCAGGATCAGAAAACTTCAGATTGCCAAGACGGCAACTCCTGAGTTGATCTTAGATCTAGACTAACTACAACCCCAAATCCATGTGAGTTTCTGGGTAGAAATTTCCATCCAGAGATTATAATTTTTTTTAAATTAGTTTTTATTGATGCTTTGTGCATTTCATACATTTTTTCCAATTCAGTTCAGGCTTATTTCCCTTTCCTCCCCCCACCCCCACCCCATCCCAGATCATGCATTCCCTGCCCATAAACTGTCCTGCATCTTTTCTCAAGTTTTTTTTTTTCATTTTTAGCTATAAGTGATAATCCATGAGTACAAGCATCCTTCATGCAAAACCTATCTGCAGGCTGTTGTGCCCAAACACCTACAGCCCCACCATCCAGTGGGGGGTGACAGGTTGTTTGTTCAATCAAGTTGATCAAATGAGTGTCCAGACTACATTGCTGTAGTTTCACCATTCACCCCAATCGCAGCCCTTACATTCTACCACGCCCCCTCTTCCGCAGGTTGTTCCCTAGGCTTAGAAAAGGGGCACAGGTGGATGAGAGGTAAAACAGTCCACTCTCTCTGGAGCTGTTGACTTGGACTCTGGTCAATTCTGGCTGTTTCCTTTCATGGGCTGACAGTTTGTCCAGGAATAACCTTTCGATCCTACTAATGAAGAACAAGCAATTAGATATATAGGTATTTAAGCAGCACTAATAGTTATGGTAGGTTACTTTAGCATAGACACATGTTTGGATATGTTAATCCATGAATTACAATTTTCCCCCCTGTTAAATATGACAGGGTCTTACTGTGGCTTATAACATCTCCTAACCTGTAGAGGATGTAAGCTTGTGGCATCAGCCATGGGTTATTTCTCCAAGGGGAGAGCCAATAGCCAATTAGATTTGGGATATACAGGCACATGGCTGCCTCTGCTGCACAGTATTTCCAGGCAGGTGAGGTGTAGCTGGTGCTGACGGTGGAGTCTTGCTTGACTCAGGAAGACCCATTATAAAGATACAAATAATCCAGATTTGACAAAACAATTTTGGAAGAATCAACAGTGTGGCAGAACTTCAGTTTAGTGATTTCAAGACTTAATATAAAATTATAGTAATTAGAAGTTATAACTATATGACCCATATGTGTATGATGGACATCTGACAAATTTCCCAACCCAATTTAATGAGAGTAGAGATGGTCATTTCAACAAAAATATTAGAACAACTGGATGTTGATTTGGAATAAATTCATAAAACCTGAAATTTGAAAGACTCCGAATGCCCATAAATGGATAAGTAAATTTTGGCATAGTCTTACAATGCAATGCTACTCAGTAATAACATATGAATAATTTGATATGTGAATTTCAAAAATAGGCTAATCAAGAGAGGCCAGAACACAGAGTACACATAACTCCATTAGTTAAAGTCCCCGAGTAGACAAAACAACTTATGCTTCTAGGAATCACAGCAGTGGCTCTTTCTGGGATGGTATATTCATTTGCTTAGATGAGACAAGACAGATCATTGTGAAGTAGTGGAAATTATTCTGTGCTTTGAACAAGTGTCCATTGCTATCAAAACCTTGCTATTCACATATACTCAGGATCACTGTATTTTACTTGTATGTAATTTATTAAAAAATCTCCTGTATTATGCTACTGTAAATTAATCTATTTTATTGGCTACACAGAGGGCAATGCACCTGATCAAGAGCCTATTTAAAGGAATAAAACGTAGAATAGACTCATCATCTAAAAGATATATCGAGATTAATATTTCCAATATTGTGTGAAATGTAGCTGGGAAGGAACAGTTGAGAAAATGAAGGATTCAGTGTGTGGAGGGAGATGAGAAGATGGTTAAGTGTTGATTAAATAAAGATAAACATAACTTGGGAGCCATTGAATATTCTTCTATCTGTGTTTAATTTTTTCTGCTTAGAGTGCTCTGTCCTTTCTATGCAAAGGGAGTGAAGGTGGGTTGAGGACATAACTCAGTGGTAGAGTTTGTGCTTTGGGTGTTATGTCTTTAGTATAAAAATAAGAATGTAGATGGGTTAGGGGCATAGCTCAGTGGGTAGAATGCTTGTCCAGCATGCATAAAGGCCTGAGTTTCCTCCATAGCACCTTGAAAATGGATGATTCATGCAGGTAATCTCAGCCATCAGGAGGTAGAGGAAGTATGATCATGGGTTCAAAGTTGCATAATGAGTTTGAGACTAGACAGGGTTATATGAGACCTTGTCTCAAATAACAACAAAACAGTGCAAGACTGGATGAACCTTGACTCTCACGCATCTGTCACATGATGAGGAAGGAAAGGGATAATTATTTGTGGATGCTTCTTGCATTATAGACTTGGGGAATCTTTTCCAAAGTTTTTTCCAATAGCCAAATAATATAGTGGAGAACATGTATTCTTTCAGTCATATCAATTGCATGGTTTTATGTGTAGTATTAAGCTACTACTGATTTGACAAAAACTGATGAGCTCAATCTATGTTCTGGATTGTCCTTCTGGTGAAGCTTAGTTTAATGAGCATCTTCTCAAGAGTCATTTATGATTCCCATTTCCAAAGCATTCCTTTTTCATAGTTTAAAGTCTTTTATGTGGACTCTTGAGAACCTTGCTTAGCCAACAGAGCACAAGGATTACTGAGAATCTGGGTAATGCAACCAGACCTCAAGCACATACATTTTTAGTCTATTCTTCTTCCAAATATTCTATTTTATTTTTTATTTTTCCCAAACAAATTTGACCAGCTTCCATTATGATGTTCATCCTTAATTCACTTAAAGAAGATGGCTAGTGCTTTACAGGTAAAAGAATCATCTACCATGTGCTGGATGGTCAACCCCTGAGGGAGACTTTGTAACTGAAACGTAATGTGGAAAATCAAACAGCATATGCTTGATAAGAAACAAACAGAATGACTTTATTTTACTCATTGCTGTATTAAATGTACTTTGCTCTTTCTTGATACGATCTTGAGAACTTAAAAGATTCTTATCATATGCAGCTAATCCATTTCTCTTACCAGACCTCACAAAGATGTTTGTTGTTTCTAAATGTAGAAGAAAAATTCCACCTTGTGAACAATGCAAATCTCTTAGATTTCTATCTCCTGCCCATTTCACCTCTAGATCATGACTGATCAGTGCAGCTGCAGTACTGCTAGAGAGAGAATCAGTCTCAGCACAAGCCAGTAGTTACCATCTTTACAATTCTGAATTCAAGGTTGTCAGGTTAGTGCATTGAAATCAGCAGTGGTGGAAATATTTGTATCATGGGAATTAGCAACCATTGTGTAGTGGTTGTATTCTCATCTATGCCCAAATCTGAGGTCAAGACACTTTTATAGGAGGATATGATGGTTGGTTTTAATACAAATTGTCACAAATTAGAACTATCCGAGTAGGAAGCCTTAACTTGAAGAACTGTCCTGATTTCTTTAATTGATGTGGGAAGACCCACCCCAAATGTGGGCAGCACCTTCCACCAGCAGCCAAGATAAAAGGGGGCGTGGCAGAAGGAAGGTGGCTCACCCTTTGGTTGTTTGCCTCTCCCCCTTGCTGCTGACTTGATTTGCCTTGCTGTTGCTGCTGATTATGATCCCTTTGCTGACATCAAAGCCAGAGTTTCCAGGTTTCTATCACTGGCTGAAGACCAGTGGCTCTTTGTGATCCTTCTTGTTAGTTGCCAGGGTCTTGGCCTCTCTAGTGTGAGACAGCCACTGTGGGATTACCCTAGGTGCTGAGACACCCATTCAGTCTCAAGGACCAAGAAACTACCAGCTTCCCACCCTGGCAGGGAAGAAGGTGGAAAGGATCTCTAACAAGCAAAAGCTCTGACAAGACTGACAGACATCCAGGGATCTGTTCTTTATGGAACAGAAAATGTATGAAAGATGATGAACTTCTGGGCCTTCACCAAACACCATGAAGATGCTTCAGATGTTAGGGAGAGGTGATTTTCCAAGATCTCCATGTCTCTGCTAAATCCTTATCTATGAGGGCTCTGAAAGAGGAAGAGAGATGCTACAAGGAGGTTGGACTTCTTGAAGTTATCTGAAGCCTCCAGGCTGAGCTCTCAACTGGCAAGGATCCGGAGATGTAGGAGAAATACACCAGGCTGAATGACGGCTGACTTTCTATTCCCACAGTGGGATTCAAAATATGACAGCATGCACAAGGCCTGTGAAATCCCAGCCAGAGAGGGGCCTTGTATGGATGGGGAAGAAAAGGAAGAAGAAAAATGAGGAGGAGGTAGAAGAGGAGTAGGTGACGTTGATGGGTAGAGGGAGTGTCCAGGTCAGTAGCACCTCCCAGCATCTAGACTGGGGCCTTTATTATAGGCTAGAGATTTATGTCTTCCATGAGGGTGTTTTTCAGAGTCATGGGGATTGTTACTCAAGGTAAAGAAGCTTCATCTTGCCTCAGAAGAGCAGAGCAGAGAAGCCTTCTCCGCTCCTTGGAGGGGCTGTGCCAGGAGAGAAGCCATCTGTCTTCTGCCTTCCCCTCCTTTCACATTCCCCCTTCTCTCAGGGGCTTGTCCAGCTAAGGCTTTCTTAGCACCGTATTTTTTTTCAACAAATGTGCCCTGTGTAGCAGTAAGCATTCCCTAAATTGATGTCCCTGGCCACAGAATGAATAAGGAAGGAAAGGACAGCCAAGAAATCCCCAAATATCTTTGCCTAGTACTTAACAGAGCAGCTCCAGTTTTAAACTTTTGCCTTGTACATTGTGGGCTTTGGACCACAATTTTGTTTGAAACAAGCTGTCTATTTTCTATTGCTATTCAGTTAGAAAATGTAGATCAGTCGTGTGTGTGTGTGTGTGTGTGTGTGTGTGTGTGTGTGTGCCTTACTTATTTAAGGTACAGTTCCTAGCAGGAACATTGTAGGTAGTAGCTATAATTATTAGTGATATTAAATAGAACTCGATTCAAGGAGCTTAGGGAAGCTATGGGACCCAGCCAGGCTCCTCATGGTTCCTGAGAAGCAGGACCAGTGGACACTCACTTCACCATCTGCCGCCCTTTGAGAAGGAACTACAGTTGCTGCTTACCCCTTTGAAGCTGAGAGACAAATAGATTTTCTCTTTTTCAAACAGTGTAGGCTTAGAATAAAGATCAGGCCATGGCAAGCTGCTTCCTGAACCATTATAGTCTATAATACACTTGATGTTGTTGCCTTTATTGTATTTTTAGGAAGAAATGGAGCCACAGTGACTTGTAGGTGGGATTTGGATGAATTCCTTGGACTTCACTACTATGTGACATTCTCAAATCAGCACATATTTCCTATACTCTTAGTGTGAGACCTGAGAGAGATGCTAAGACAGACATTTGAGTGAAGGGATCTTTTCCTGAAATTAGGTTACTAGAAAACCTCACTTGGGGCTGGAGAGATGGTTCAGTGGTTATGAGCACTGGCTGTTCTGGGAAAAGACCTGGGTTTGAACACTAGCACCCACATTGTGACTAACAACCATCCATAACTCCAGTTCCAGGGGAATCCAATGCCTTTTTCTCTTCTCTGCAGGCTATGCATAACACGGGTGCACTTACATGCATACAGGAACAGCACTCACACTTTAAATTAAAAAAAAAAACTCACATAAGCAGATTCTTCTTCCTTATGGTTTCAGTTCAGTAGATTAATGTCTCCCATCTTAATACACTTTTCTGAGAAAAGTGAGTAGCAAGAAGATAGGGTTTTGAGAAATACCAGATGATTTTCATTTGTCCAGGTATATATTTTACAAAGATAGTAGTTTGTCCCCGCAGGAAGGTGGGATGGTAGGGAAAGGTAAATGCAAGGAGTTAACTCAGATCTATGCACTGTCTTAGGAGCAGCCTCAGCTATGCAAGAAGACAGAGGATGCAAAGTGAGGAGGAGTGGCATACGGAAGCATGGAGATCTTAGGGCAAAGGAAAGTGCAGGGGTATAGCACGGCAGGGTAGTCTCCATGTAGACTCCAGGCTGGAGACTGGCAATGACAGCAGAGCCAGCCGTAGCTCTGAGTAAAATAGTATAGTGAGGAAAATGTTTATAATTATTGTTCCTTCTCCCCTTTTTATTATTAACAAATACCAGCGTTCTTGTATTTTTTTTACATGCTTCCCTTGCTGAAAGATACTCTCAAGATGTCTGGGTACATGCCATTAATTTATTTTACATCTAGCTATCAAGCATTGTACTTGCTCTGTCCTGGTTACAATTCTCTACATCACCACGGGGAAATAGCAGTGAATGAAATGAAATGTTTCTCCTAACAAAAGAGAAACTTTCCTACAAACTTCTGGCTGAAACGTTCTTTCTAAGGAGGAAGCCCCAAATTTGCTGGCTAAAGTAAGGAACTGAATCAAGGTTTGTTAGCCAAACACTTAACATAGTCCAGGAACATTTTAACTTGTCAAAGTATCATTACAGTTTGGAAAAAAGGTGAAAGAACCAAGGTAAGACAGAATTTGGGTTAATATTTGTTCTTACACTGCAAGGTGTCACTAGATGAGATAGTTCAAAAGCATCAGCTTGTCTGACAGATGGGGAAACTGCGTACATGAGGTGGGTCTGATATTTGCAGTGGTTCTAGAGACCCACGCTTACATCATGACTTTTGTCATTTAAGAACTGATATTCGTTATTCTGAATCTGTAAAAAGTGCTTGCTGGCTTCCTTCTGAGCTCAAGGTAAATAAGTGAACATTTACATTAAACATTATCCTGAATATGAATTCTGGCAAGAAGGCTGATGCTCCCACAGGATGCTCAAAGCTTCAAAAGAACAGATGAACATTTGCATAAACCTTCCATGTGCAAGACAGTAGCAGTGATAATTTTTCATTTATTTCTCCCTGGAGCAAACATTTCTTGGTATCTCTTGGTCAGGAAGATAATGAGGGTTTGGCAAAAGCATTTAGAAGTCTGGAAAACAATCTCTAGAAGTTCTGAGGGTGAAAGGAAAATAAACAACAATGGATTTTTCTACCTTAAATGATGAGTCAGTACTGTAGAAATGAAAGGTCTGACTAACAGTTGTGTATTTGAATATGTTGCATCTTCTTTCTTATTTTGCTATAGCACTGTTCTACTGTCCAATTGTTTAAAACCGTATGATGATAATAGTAATAATAATAGTAACAATAATCTCTAATTACTTAAAGAGATGTTGCTGGTATCTTTCCTTTTTCTTTATTTTCAGCACTCCTTTGATCTTATATTACTCTAAATATGCATACATATCCTCCATCAATATACCAAAAATTCCTAACTATGAAAACAAATGGTAGCTTAGTTCTAGAACCTGCTAGAGGATTCACAATATAAGAGCACCGTTGTTTTCAGATCATGAGGAATATAACATTAATGTTGCTCAGGTTGCTATACAATTAGGTAATTGGCACTAGCATCCACAGATGAGGGATACCATTTGTTGTTTGTTTTTCTGGGACTGTGTTACTTTACTTAACATGAAATCTTCTAGCTCCAGCCATTTACCTGCAGAATTCATGATGACATCTTTCTTTACCACTGCGTAGAACTTCATTGTGTAGATGTACCACATTTTCTCTATCCAGTTATCAGTTGAGAGGACTTGGGTTGGTTCCAGCTCTTTGTTATTGTAAAGAGAGCTGCGATAAACATGGCTATGCATGTATCTCTGTGGTTAGATGAGTCTTGTGGGTATATACCCAGGAGTGGTATGGCTGGGTCAGGTGGTAAGCTCATTTTGAGTCTTCCAAGGGTTCTCCACACTGCTTTCCATAGTGGGTGTACGAGTTTACATTCCCACCAGCAGTGGATGAGTGTTTCCCTTTCCCCACAACCTTTCCAGCACTTGGTATCATTTGTTTTCTTGATCCTAGCCAGTCTTATTGGAGTGAGATGATATCTTAAAGTGTTTATAATTTACATTTCCTTAATTATTAGTGATGTTGAACACTTTTTAAGATGTTTCTCAGCCATCTCTAATTCCTACTTGTGAAGTCTCTGTTCAGCTCTTCGATCCATCTTTTGAGCGAGTCATTTGTTTTCTTTCTTCTTCATTTTTTTGAGTAGTTTATATAATCTGGAAATCAATGCTTTGTCAGATGTATCTATGGTGAAGGTTTCCTCCTACTCTGTGGGTTTTCTCTTTAGTTCCTTGACTTTTTCTTTTGATGTACAGAAGCTTTTGAGTTTAATGAAGTTCCATTTGCCAATTGTTGATCTTATTTCCTGTGCAGCTGCTGTCTGATTTAGGAAGTCTTTTCCTACACCTATGTCTTGTAGGCTGCTGCCAACTTTTTCTTCTATCACCTTCAGAGTTTTGGATTTCACATTGAGGTCTTTGATCCATTTGGAATTAACTATTGTACAGGATGAGTGGTTTAACTTTTTTTTTCAAAATTTAGTAGTAGAATAATTAATTACAGGATGATTTCACAAGTTTGTCTTTTAGTTTGCTTCAAATGACTTTTCAGGGGAAAGAGGGATATTCTACCATAGTCATTTTCTCCTTTCAAATGAGTTTATTTATATGTATTTATCAATGCTTATAAATGATAGGATAAAATTAGAGTGACTACCATATTCATCATGTAGTTATTCTTTTGAATCAAGAACAACTAAAATACACTCATTTAAAGATATTTAAACACAATGTAATTTTATTAATTGTAATCCTTCTGTTGTACATAAATCCTCTAGGCTTATAGAAACAGAGAATCAAATAGTGGTCCTTAAAGGTGGGAGATGGATGCTGGGCGTGGTGGCACACGCCTTTAATCCTAGCACTTGGGAGGCAGAGGCAGGCAGATCTTTGTGAGTTCAGGGCCAGCCTGGTCTACAGAGTGAGTTCCAGGACAGCTTTGGCTGCAGGGAGACCCTGTCTCGAAAAGACCAAAAAAAAAAAAAAAAAAAAGTGGGAGATGGGTGGCTAGAGAGGAAATGGAAAGATGTGAGTCAAAGGTAACTTATACTTGAGAAAATATCCATTTCCTATTATTTTCTAACCAATGTAGGAACAAAATATTTATGAGGCCATGAAAATATTAACAACAAATATTTGCATTGTGTTTTACACTTAGAATAGATGTGTATGTATGTTTACTATCTCCAACTTTAGTAATGATATAAGGAAAACATAATCACATACTGAGGGAATAAGGAGCAGTAATAAGAAGAGTATAGAAGACCATGACTTGCCCCAAATCACACACCAGGAGAAAGACTTTCTCCTCTTTGAAATGTTTTTTTTTTCCATCCTTTTGTGTCGATTGAGGATAAATAAATGACACTCAGTCAAGTAGGATTATTTTTGAGATTCTGGTTTAGATTTGGAAGGACATCAAAGCATTGCCAATCTAAAACTCCAGCAAAGAAGATGGTGGTATGATTAGCTGGCTACCTGTGCACTGACCCTGTAGGAGCCTTCAGTCTCCAAGCCCAGCCTCCTGATCTCTGGTCTCTGTGCTCCCTTATGCTACTGGAACTTCTGTTCCCAGTCCATTGGTGTGGCTACAAATGATATGGTTGTATTTATTGCTTATCACATTCTTACGTGTTTTACTACTCAGTCATTTATCTTCTAGTAGGCCAAAGGACATTCCACTACAAGAGAAAGCACCTTACATATTTAGAAGGTTACATATTTACATTTTATATTTGAACGGGGATTATTTCCTCATTTCAGCTGAAGATATATACCAGATTTCTCAATACATTATGTCCATCTCGACTTAAATTATTTTATTCTGCTGAGGATCCTAGTATTTGTACTTAAATCGTGCTGAGTTCAGATTAATCAGTGGACATCGTTCCAAGAAGAATATATGTAGACCTATTTGTGAGACAAGCAGATAATGGGATGCTCTCTAAGCTGTGGAACAGCCTGAGTCCACTACTGTACTGTCCCTGATCTTCTTCAGGCAAGCAAGCAATAGTTAGTCAGTCAAAATGGCAACATCGATTTATTGGAGAGGATACATTTTAACATTACTTTGGATTTAGATTTTAGACAATGTTGCTAACATATACTGTCACAAAGCACAAGAGCTCCTGAAGAGCTGGTCCAGAAGCATTAGGCTGTGGTTTCCAACATAGACTGTGGATCCTTGGGGAGCAGAGAGTTACTATACATCTTTCCTAACTGTGGCTGAAATTTAGTGTCTCTGACCTCTTGTATGTTAGAAACTGATCTCAAAGTCTGATTTAAAGAAATATGTAGTACATACTTCATGATGATTTTATAAACATTTTTTATGAATGAATGCAATTACAATCTTATGTGAAATACTATCTTTCTGTAGTTGCACATTGAGTTATGGTTTCAGGTACTGATTTTCTATATAATAATTGGTAATTTTCTTCAGTTTTCTCATTGGATTTACTGAGGGACTGCTCCTAATTTCTCTCAAGAGCTCTCACAATATACCCAGCTTATTTCCTTGGAGACGCCTCTACTACCAACCCCTGTCTTCCTTCTGCAGTCAGTGAATGCTTCCATAGCCTGATCTTGTCTCTGTCTCCCAGAGGAAGCTTCTTTTCACAACTTTTGCCTTAGAATTCACATTGCTGAGTCTTCTATTTTCCTGCTTCTATATTAATATTCCTGATTTGTGAAAATACTTGAGAGTTAAACTTGTCAAGAACTTAGTCATTTCATGGGTTAGCTAGATAGGGGATTCTGGTGTTTCCCTTAGTAGTTTGAACAGAGTTCTCAAGAATTTTAGTTTTCATGATCACTGCTGCATTCTAATTTCTGATTTTTATCTGAGTTGAACACTTTTCTTTCTTGAAGTTCTTAGGACCTTTTATTTACTTCTGGTATTATACAAATCCCTCTTAATGTTTATTGGATTCAATTACTATTATATATTATATTATATTTATTATATTATATTTATTATATGTTACTATTGATTTCTGTATTGGGCACTTAGGAACCTGCTGCTTTTTCTGTTGCAGATAAAGGAAATACTTTCATATAATTATATAATTTTCTCATAACACACATACCAGTATACTTCAAATTGAAGCATTAACAAGAAACTAAAAAAATCTAAGAGACTAAGTTTTCAATAAATATTGGTAATATTTGCTAATTTTGAATCTGCAGCCTTATTTCTCCCTCCAATTAAACTCCAACTGCAGGGCTGGACAGTTGACTCAGCAGTTGGGATCAATAATCACACAATATCAAATAATCACAATTACAGCAAGCTATTGCCATTGGTACAGTAGTGGCACTCTTCTTGGGGGTAATCAATAGCTATCTAAGGGACTTAAGACATACTCAATGACAGGAAACTAATGCATGGTACTATAAACATGCACAAGTACACATGGTTGGAGAGGTCATAGGTCCTGAGAAAAGCCCACTTTCACCACACCCCTAGACTAACGTACCTTTTTACTACATTCTAAATAAGCTTCCTCATATTTACAAACAAGTGTACCTCTCACCATGCACCAAAGAAACTTCTTTTTTGCAATAGATGGAAACTAACAGTTCCGTTACTGGACAAACACAAAGAATAAGTGTCTATGAGATGCCCAGCCTTAAGTGACCCATCTACAATGGAACCTCTACATACACCTAAGCTCAGGGAACATAGCGGAACAGAGGGAAGACATAATATTAATCCCAGCACTTAGGAGGCAGAGGCAGGCTGATCTCTGTGAGTTCAAAGCCAGCCTGGTCTACAGAGCAAGCTGCAGGCCAGGTAGGACTAACGGGAGACCCTGTCTCAAAAAGAACCCCCCCCCCCCCAAATTAATCAATCTTTCAATTCTAGCAAAGCTTCCTCATGTGAAAGATAATGATTAACAAAGAAAGCCTCAACTGTACAAAATGTAGAGTATGAGAGGCTGCCAAGTGTGTGTCCTTGGATAGGACTCCTATATTAAACCTCACCCAACCAGGGCTCAACGACCATTGTGCAAGAAAATGGAAAGATGGTTGTCGGGATGGGACTCTGTTCGGCTTGAGCACTAGGAGGTCTGGCACCCACTGCCCACCGTCCAGACCACCTCAGATCTCATATCCTAAGGCCTTCCTTTGAAGTACTGGGCGGATAATACGTCACACCTCCTACTTATCGATACCCACACCTGGAAGTTTTCATTTCCCCATAGGAGCCATGATGCCTCTCACCTCCCTGGCTCTTCCATCCCCCTGACTCCCATTTTCACCCAGGCACAGTCGTATCGGTATAAAAACCTCTTGTTGCCAATAAAACTGAGCTATTCCCTCAGAATCTCTCCCCGGTTAGTGCTTTCACTGACCGGTCTGGGCCTCAACCCTCACCCTCCTGGCTCTCACCTGAGCCTCAGCAACCATGCAGAGAAACAGACGGTCCGCTGGCGGGAACAGAGAGGAGGAAACAACAAAAGCAGTCTACAACAGACTGTAAGATCCAAGGTGGCAGAAGATCTCTATGAAACAAAGTTTTCCAGGAGGCTGCAAACTCACTCATAACAACTTACAACAATGGTGACAGCATGCACAAAACCCATGCAAACTGAAACCAGAAAAACCCCAGCGTAGAAGTGGGGAAATGGCCAAGAAACCCCAACCATAGCTGAGGACCTGTTGGCGGTTGATCACTGCTGGGTGAAGGAGAGGTGGTCTTCTTTAAGGGAGTGATGTTAGATGGGCTGACCAGACTCCAGTGGATGTACTCACACAGAGGAACATTCGAGGACAGAAATTTGCCTCAATAGGCCTTAACATAATGACAGAGTGGATGAGATCTGGTGGGGGGGCGGGTGCAGATATGGAAGGGGGTTGAACTATGATAAGTATATATAAAACTCACAAAATTCAATAAAATATATAGATATTGATTGAATTTAGATAACTCCCCTATCTGTACCTCTACTATGCCCTGCTCAATCTCTCTCTCTCTCTCTCTCTCTCTCTCTATATATATATATATATATATATATATATATATATATAAATAGAGAGAGAGAGAGAGAGAGAGAGAGAGAGAGAGAGAGCAATATATAGAGTCTGTAGAGTCAAACTTGTGTTCCCAAATGCCCTTTGCTATGAGTTCACCCACTGGAGTCTGGTTAACCTATCAAAAGTCTCACACTTAAACAAGATTGACTCTCTTCCTCCCAGCAGCCATTAGTTGCAAATAGTTCTAAAGGAACATTTTATTACTTTATCTCCACTGTATGCATATCATAAAATAATTCAGTGAGTAGGTCATTACATCTTTATGCTGACATTCTTTACATTTGATGTATTTGCAGGAATAAATTTGCATGTTGTTTGCTCATTGTAATGCTGAATTTTCTGTCTTATATTTAATCTCCCTAGAAAATTCAAGTTTGTGAAAATGGTGAAATGCTTACTTTAAATCTTTTCTGGTATGCTGCCAAGATTCCTTTTTCCTTGTCCAAACTCCATTTCTGTAAGCAAGAAAGATGTTATTTTGCTATGAGTTTTCTGCAGAGCAAGCCACTTACCTGTGGACCTGGAATTCAGGTTTACCAGGTCGATGGATCTGAAAATCACAGTGGATCCTGTTTTGAAGGCTCCCACTAGGGACTCAATGCCATATCATCAGAAAATCTATGATATGGGCTCTGCTGCCTCCTTAAACACAAAGAGAGGGAACCAAAGGCTGTGGCAGTGCCCATAGAGGTGTCCAGAATAGTGTCTGGTGAAGGCCCTGGGTGAGCCTCTCTCCCCTCACTGACCAGCATGTATTGTATGCATTCTGTGTCCCACTCCCAATATATGTAAAACATAAATCATGGACTACAATTTTAATCCATTAGAATATTTGGATAAACCTAAGAAATGGTTTTCCTTTAGGAGAGAGATTTAGTGAAGCTCAGCTGATGCTGCATAGGCTTATATTGAGGAAAGAACTGAGCGAGATTCGGGAGACTAAATTTAGCACTGTACCAAAACAGTCCATTTCCATCCCTTCTCTGACCAGTATACGGAAGTCTTAACAAAATATGAGTTCTCTTTGATCAGTGAATCTTTTTGTTTCTGGCATTGAGTTTATCTTAGTAAAAAGCCTCCCTGAAATATATCCTAGAAATATTTGGAACAGACACACCTGGATATGAAACTTCCTTTGGACTTGGAGGAAATAAACCTGAAATCATGTGTTTGGGGCTTTGCTAGTGGCACTCATTGATCCAGTCAAATCTATTCCAGATCAATAAAGCAATTCTGTTTTTTTTTTTTTTTTTTTTTAATTTTTCCATTACAGGAGAGTGACCTTTCCCATAAGCTCCTTCTTATTACCTTCTTCAAATTGTAGGACATTAGAAATTCTTCTTTGTATTTCAGTTTCAGGAGGCAATCCTTATTTTAAGACATGGAGCTGGCATTGTGGAGCTCTAGCGAGGAGAGAGCGTGTTGATGATTTCCTGTGTCTTCTGCTGGACTTGGCTGGCAACATGAAGAGATAACTAAAAACTGAGCAACAAGGCTAGAAGGATGCATTCTCAAAGTTGTAAATAATCATTCAGAGGACTGGGAAGTTGTAGAAACATTTGGCACTTAGACTTTACCTAAGACACACATAGAAATCAATAATAACACTTCTCAAAATAGGGTTTCCATCAGATACTACCCACAGTGTCAGTTTGGCTACAAGAAACCTCTGCCCACCGCAAATCATCTGGCCACAAGTAGCAGAGATCATGTGCTCATCGAGAAGGCTGGACTGCATTGTTGGCTGAGAACACAAAAAATTATGCCACTTTTTGAAGACACATGCTTTAAAGGTACCTGAACAGAGTGATGACCTTGTTCTGGAGGCAGAGAGAGTAGCATTCTACAACCTTAAGAGAAAACAAAGTCAAAACCCTCACTTCTCTCTGACTTAGCTTTTTCTGGAGGTCAGATATCCTTATAATTATGAATTCTGTTAATATTCTTTTAAAAATTTGTTCATTTATTGATTTGCTTATTTATTATGTGTATGGGTGTTCTGCCTGCATGTAAAGGCACCATGTGCATGAGAGATTTGTGAGATTATATTTTATTATTTAATTAAAATTTGAGGAAGAGTTCACTATGTATTCCTGGATGCTGTTACACTTGTTATGTAGAGCATGCTGGCCTTGAACTTGTAGTGATCCACGATCCTCCTTCCTTGGCCCTTTCAGCTTTATGATTACAGGCATATGCCACCATACATGGCTGGCCTCAAATATTTTATTTTATTATTTTCATTTTATGTGTATGAATGTATTGCCTGCATCTGTATAAGTGCACCTGTGTCATGCCATGCCCAGAGAGGTCAGAAGAGGAACTGGAGTTAGAGACAGTTGTTAGCCATCATATGGCTTCTGGGAATTGAACTCATGTCCTCTGCAAGGAAAACCATTACTCTCAACAGCTGAGCCATCTCTCCAGCCCCCTGAAATATTTTATAATCCCTTTAAATGCTTAGCAATTTCTCACTGCTTACAATGACTGGACTCTCTTTTTTTACCATATTTTCAATAAGAAGTATTTCATTCTTCAAATACAAAAAAATCATTAATGATTATGAAATAAATCTTGATTCTTATTGATAAATTTACTCTGTATCTCAGGAAAAGCAAATCACATCTTTCTTCTTTTGAAGGCCGTTTTTAATGCTAACATCCAGAGTTTATTCAGAAATTCCACAGAGTCTCTAAGCACTAGGAGCACATGTACATATGCTCAATATCCCTAATTAATGTGACACTTTAATTAAGGTAATTTATTCAGTGCAAACATGACCTTGAATTATACAGTAATATTTTAATGTTGTGATAAGGAACTTTACCTAGTAGGAAGAATTCTAATTAGAGTATGATGAGGGAAGACACTTAATTTGGCTCATTGACTTGCTATTGTTCAGAAAATAATTGGCACTATTTGAAGTCACATAGAGAGCTTCACATTCAAGATCATTTGACCAAATAGAAATGAAAAGGTGCATGATGGAGAGGAAGTAAGTGAAGGCTGATGTTCTTCTCTTGCTCTTCCATGAATGAAATTAAGCAATACTAAATGTTTTAGAACACCCTTTACAGGAACACACACATTTGGTCCCACACCAACCTCATCAACTCCTGGGTGTTCTCATGAAATTCAGCTAGTTAAGGAGTGTGACCAACCATCATAATGTAAATATCTGGTTCTTTTTCCATTCAAAAACATTTATTATGGTCCACCATAGGTGGGTTTTAATATCTGCTTAACAGTAGTTAATAGTGCATACCCAGTCTTTCAGAGCTTTTCATTATTGGGTAAGAGACAGAAATAGAAACAGGCAATTAAAGTGTGGGGTTCCCTCTGGAATGTCAGTTAATCAGAACACTGTGGTCAGTTCAACATACTCCTAAGGAAAGAAAGTTCTGTGTCCATGGTTATTAAAATATCATAAATTATATATTACAAAAAGCCTGTGCTTACTATAGAATAATATATATATATATATATATATATATATATCTCTTTGGTGTGTTTGCATGAGTGTCCTTCCATAGGCTGTAAGTATTTCAGAACATTTGTCTCCAGTTGGGGGCGCTGTTTTTGGAGGTCTTAGAAGGTGTGGCCATGCTGGGAGAAGTGTGTCACTGGGGGAGGCTTAGTGAGTTTAACAAGCCTCTGTGGTCTACAGTTGCCCTCTTTGCTTCCTGTGCTCATTGCGAGAGTGAGACCCTCGGCTTGCTGCTCCAGCTGCCATGCCTCTCCAGCCTCCATGCCTCCCACCCACATACCTCCGCCAATGGATGAACCATCAATCTTAAGCTCAAATAAACTCTTCCTTTTATAAGTTCGTTTTGGTCTGGTGGTTTTATCACAGCAAACAGAAAGGTGATAATACAGTTATTGTACCAGAGAGTGGGCTGTTGGCTGTGAAAACCTCATGTGTATGTTTGGAGAAATGTGAAGACTTTGGAACTTTGGGCTGGAAAGGCTGGGACTATTGTAAGCAGAGCTTAAAGGTTCCATTCTAGTGGAGGCCTGAAGAAAGCATGGCTGCAAAGATGTGGTTCCAGGGGAAAATAAAGACTAGGCAGCAACGGATATTTTGATGAAAGATTCTGGCAGCAGTTTGCCGCGCCAAATGCTTGCCTGATGCTAAGTTTGAAAAGCAATGGACTGATTCTTTGGTGGAGATATTTCAAGACAGCCTAATGGAGAATGGTGGTGTGGCTTTTAATAGTGAATATTATACAGATCTATACAGTGAAAAAGAGCAGATGGGCAGAGAGAAATGCACAATGTACAGTTTGGATCTGAAAACTGCATAGGAAGATTAAATGGTGGGCCAAGGCATGTGAAGGAGAGGCTCCCTTTCATAAGGAGATTAAAGCAATTAAGAAGGCCTCGAGATTTACAGTAAAAAAAGAATCAATGCCTTCAGGGCAAGACCACACCCAGCTATCCTCCAGCAAGTCAGGGCAGAGAAAGTTGCAAATGTGGTTGAATGGGCCAGGGTTCCTCCCGAACTTGCACCAGATTCAGCATTTCATTCATGGTGTGCTGGCTTTAAGGCATGATGTTCGCAAGTGAAGGGGTCATCAGTTCTTCCTCCACGGTTTCAGAAGAGCCAAAGAGGCCAGGAGGCAGATACAGCAAGGTTGTCCTAAATAAGAAAGGTCCTGACTGCGGCATTGTGTGAAGCTGTGAATGTGAAACTTGGTG
Organism: Rhizomys pruinosus; assembly: GCA_009823505.1. Classification (NCBI taxonomy): domain Eukaryota; kingdom Metazoa; phylum Chordata; class Mammalia; order Rodentia; family Spalacidae; genus Rhizomys; species Rhizomys pruinosus. The sequence continues at coordinate 213,086 of VZQC01012009.1, read as the reverse complement.
GGCATCCGAGACCCCAAGAAGACATTTGAAGATGCCAGACCTGTGAGAATATTTGCCAAGGAGAGCTGCATCATGGATGAGTACCGGCCTAAGAAAGAGCTGTATTTTGCAAGCAAAGCTGGAAGAGCTGAGCCATCTAAGTCCTTTGGAAGTCAGCTCTTGGAATTTGCATGTGGAGCTACAGGACTTGGTTGTTTGCCCTGCTGGTTTTCGGCTTTTTTGGTACGGTAATTTCCTCACTATGCCTCTATCCCTCCCTTTTAGAATGGGAATATGTATTCAGGTTCCACCGTACATTGGGATACTGTAATTTGTTTTTGATTTTTACAGGAGTTACAGTTTTAAGAGATTGGCCTGTAGTCTCAGAAGAGCTCTTTGGACTATGGACTTTTTGAATAGGGCATTGAACTGGTAAAGACTGTGGGGACTTGTTAAGGTTGGAACAAATGCATTTTGCATATTTATTTATGTTCAGTAGCCTATGGGGGCGAGGGAGTGGAATGTGGTTGTGTGCATGAGTGTCCCCCATAGGCTGTAAGTATTCAGACATTTGTCTCCAGTTGGTGGCGCTGTTTTTGGAGGTCTTAGAAGGTGTGGCCATGCTGGGGGAAGTGTGTCACTGGGGGCAGGCTTAGTGAGTTTTAACAAGCCTCTGTGGTCTACAGTTGCCCTCTTTGCTTCCTGTGCTCATTGCAAGATGTGACCCTTGGCTTGCTGCTCCAGCCGCCATGCCTCTCCAGCTTCCCCGCCTCCTGCCACAATGGACTCTAAATTCCCTGGAACCATCAATCGTAAGCTCAAATAAACTCTTCCTTTTATAAGTTCCTTTGGTCTGGTGTTTTATCACAGCAACAGAAAAGTGACTAATACAATATCTGAAAACATGCTAGTATTATAAATGGTAACTCACAGAGTTTAACATCTATTTAATATTCCTTTTCATTTTCATGGTAATTTTCTTTGACTTATCGTCTAGGGTGAGGAAAAGGCCTTCATCAAAAGGTTCCTTTCACATCATAGAACTTCTCCTTCAGAGTTCTTGCTACTGAGACAATCTTAGAGTAGTTTGTGATATGATCTGATTGATGAATCTTCTCCACCCTATGTTATAAGGTCTGTTATGAAAGAGACCTAGTCTTTGTTGTTATAATTGTGTGCAGAGTGCTGGTTGTACAGAAATTACATAATGAATGTTTGTTGGATGGTTGGATGGATGGTTGGCTGGGTGGATGATAAATTGACTTCTCATTCTAGGTAGATCTCTGATAGAGGAATGATGGTAGCTTGGATTAGGGAAGTAAAATTGGGGGCTGCACAAAAGTGGAAGGATTTATGAGATATGAAAGTGATTTAGGAGTTAAGATTTGATTAAATGTGTGAGATGAAGAAGAAAATGGCAAAGAAGATGAAACTCAGATATACGGCCTTAGGAGTTAAAAAGCTTTACCTGTCTGTATTTCTTCCATGGGACTGGAACTGTGGTGATAGGTCACTACAAATTTGGTAGTTGAAAACAATAAACATACTGTCTGATGGTTTTGGAGGTTTCTAGACTGAAACACAGCAGGTGTTGGTGGGGCCATGCTCACTTTAACAGCTCTAAAAAGTTCGTTTTTCCTGCTTCCAGTTTCTGCTAGGTCCTGACGTTCCTTGGCTCTGGCAGAACAATTACTATCTCTGCTGTCATCTTCACACACATTCTCTTTTCTCTTTCTTTGTTTTCTTCTCATAGGGATACCAATCATCAAAAGTATTAGAAATAATATACATGTTCATGACAACAGGCTCAAAATTGAAATGAATACCTTCATAGAAAGTATCAACACTTAAGACAATGAATGAAAAATAGGAAACCTAAATAAACCTATGATAATTATGGAAAATAAATGATTTATTTAAAGTCTCCAACTATCTTCCTTTTAAAATGCACAGAATCTGAATGTTAGATGAAGTGTGCATGTTTGTCATTCCAGAGTTAAAGAAGGAGAGACAGGAGGATCCCTGGAACTCAGTGGCCAGCTAGTCTAGGTTAACTGTTGAACTTCAGGTCAATGAGACATGTGATCTTAATGAAAGCAGATGGTATTCCTAAGGATGACACCCAAATTTATCTTTTAGCCTCTCCACATACTCATATATCCATACACTGCCTGTGTATGTGCACATATATGTGTACCCCCTCATATGCACACATATGTGTATATAGACATTTGCACATGCATACATGAATAAATATATTAATATTTAAAATACACAAGATCTGTACAGCTTTGGGGGTGATTGCCTCCAAATACCTCTCAATACATTTCTCCTTCTGAAGATGGAAGGAAATGCTTCTAGCTCATTTATGAAGCAACACAATCACTAATAGTTTGGCAGTCTTTCTTCTAGGGCCCTAATGGGTTTGCAATTTTTACCTTCCTAAAGGTGGACATAGGCATGAGATTCATGTTGGTTATGGAAGAAGAGTAGAAGTAATAAGGACATCACTGGTGCTGTGGCTTTTAAGAAACAAATATTCATGGATAGAGAGCCAATGACATAAGTCGTATAAATATTTAAAGAAATAAACTGCTACATTAACATGTGTTTGTTTCTAGTAAAATCCAAGATGACACTAAGTTAAAATTAAATCAGTAAATATAAGGGGAACATACAGAACCCCATCAGAAGGTATGTGCTGAGATTGTGTTTCAAGAAAAATAACTGGATAACATCACTGGAATGAAGAGCACAGAAACAGGTACACTGCAGACAATTTGGCTCTAAACATTCTGCATTCGAAAGAGCAGTTGAGATAAAATAGACTGCTTGATAAATGGCTGCAGGAAAATGGAAAAGCAGCAAATTGAAGAGAAATAAGTTCAGATTTCAACTTCTTGCTTTATGTGAAAATGAATTCTAAGCTGACTAAAGATGTTAGGAAAAACCAAAGTGGAAAGTCACTGCATTTATAGGAAACAGTGATATAGAAGAGCTGAATCATTTCTTAGCAAATATATAAATGTAAACATTTTGTTCGAAAAAAATAAATGTAACATGATAAATCCGATTGCATTAAAACTTGAATTTCTTTTGTGTGATTAGGTTCTCTAAAAAGTAGAATATAAACTATATATTGAAAAAAGATATTTATGATGCATATAAACAAGCATTTGTATTTAGACTGCGTGAAAATTTTCTGGAAATGATATAACAGGGCACAGTTACATACAATGAAGTAGAACCCTGAAGTGACACAGGTCCAGGTCCCTCATGATTGCATTGGCACTTTTCCTGCCATGATGGACAGTACCTTCAAACTGCCAGCCTAAAGAAACTTTCTTCTTAAAAGAAAATGGAATAAGAAAAGCTTATAGCTGATAAATATATAAAGGCAGCTCAATTCCATTAACAACCGTGGAAGAGCAAAACAATGAAGACGCACCGTGTTACTCCAACAGATAGGTCAAAAGCAAAAAAGCTGAAAACCTCCATATTTGCAAGGATGTGAAGAAATGGGATCCTCTCAACCTTCCTGGTGAAAGTGAAAATATTTGTAGCCACTTTGAAGAGCAGGTCGGAAATAAGGGGAAGCTAAGAGAAGTGCACAGTCTTTCACAGCTTAGTTCTCCTACGACTATAGTTCATATTAGAAGTATTTGTGGGCTGTTTAGATGACCTAGTGGTTAAGAGCACCGACTGCTCTTGCAGAGGACCCGGGTTCGATCACCAGCACCCACATGGTGGCTGAGAACCGTCTGTAACTCCAATTCCAGGAGAACTCCAGGTCCAGGGGAATCCGACACCCTCTTCTGACCTCGGCAGCATTGCATGACATGGGTGCACAGACCTACATGTGGACAGTACATTCATATACATAAAAAATAAATAAATAAAATTCAAAAAAAGAAGTATTTGCATGTGTGCACATAGGTATTGTATAAAGATATTTGTTGAAGAATCATTGTTAAAAATTAGTTGGTGCATTCATTTAATCCCAGCACTGGAGGAAGAGGCAGGTGGATCTCTGTGAGTTCAAGGCCAGCCTGGTCTACATAGCAAGCTCCAGGCCAGCTGGGAATAAAGGGAGACCCTGTCTCATTCCAATTCTAATATATGTGCTGCCGAAGCTAGCACAAGGGAGACTCTGTCTCAAAAAGACAAAAAAATAGTTTAACATAAAGGGCCACAAATGGTCAAAGCATAGAGAATAAGAATCTGCAGAGTGTGGGTCTTTGGACAGGACTCCTTTATTAAACATTGCCCACCCAGGGCTCAGGGACCATTGTGGAAGAGGGGGCAGAAAAATTGTAAGAGGCAAGGAAGGAGGTGCATGACCATATGGAAATAGAAGCTTTCAGGCCACTAGGACTTTGCTCATTGGAGCTTACAGCAATGGTGACAGTATGTACAAGACCTGTGCAAACTCAAGCAGACCAAAATCCAGCACAGAACTATGGAATGGGCAGCCGGCCTCAAAATTAGCTAAAGAACTATGGGGCAGTGGATTACTACTGCATGAGGAAGAGCTGATCTTCTTTAAGGGAGCAACTCTAGATAGCCCGACTAAACCTCAGTTGATGAATTGAGAAACATCTGGGGGCACTAACTTGAATCAATGGACCCTAACATAAATGACAGAGTGCATGAAATCCAGTGGGGTGCTACGTGAGGGTGGTAATGGGAAGGAGGTATAAAGATGGTTAAGGTGCTGTGTATGAAATACCCCAAAATCCAATAAAAATATGCCAAATATTTAGTTGAAGAAAATGAAGTATTAATTAAAAGGAAGAACACAAAAATAAAATGAAGTATCACACAAAATAACTTTAGAGGCCTTGGGGAGATGATTTAGTTGGTAAAGTGCTTGAGAATCTAAGTTCATATCCCCAGCACCCATATAAAACTGGGATGCAGTGGAGCATATCTGTAACCCCAGCACTGAAGGGGTGGAGATTCTGTAGAGTTTACTGGGTAGCCAGTCTAGCCAAATGGGTAAGCTGCAGATCCAATGGTGGGCCTGTGCTAAACAAACAAGGAGCAGAGCAAATGATGAAGACACCTGATATTGACTTCTGGCTTCTATGTGCACACTGAACACACACACACACACACACACACACACACACACAAATGCACAAACCACATTCAGGCAGACACCCAACAACAACAACAACAGCATGAGAGGATCATTACAAAACTGGAGAAGTGAGAAGCTAAGGTGGACATGGAAGATCCTCCTACAGATCTAGCTCATCTAAGAAGCAACACATATTTGAAGAGTATGTTAAAAGGAGAGCAGAAAGCAGGGGCAGCCAATAGTGGCTTCAGGATTGGTCCATAGGTGGCCTCAGGATTTCAAACCTGAATGAATTATAGGGGAAGATGCATTAGCATAAATCTGAACAGGAGCACACAGCATTATTTTGGAGATTAAAATTGGTTTTAAAAAGAAATTTTTTTTAATTTTCTTTATTTTTTTTAATTTATTTTTATTGATGCTTTGTGTATTTCATACATCATTTTCCAATTCAGTTCAGGCATATATCCCCTTCCCTTCCCCCCCACCCCTCCCCTACCCATCGCAGATCGTGCATTCTGCCGTAAGTTTTCTACATCTTTCTCTGCTTTTTTGTTTTGTTTTGTTTTCATTTTTTTTTAACAATAGGTGATAATTTGTGAGTACAAGCATCCTTCATGTAAAACCAATTTGCAAGCAGTTGTGCCCAAACCCACACAGCTCATGGGTCCCACCATCCTGAAAGGGGGGGCTTGTATGTTCAATCAAGTTGATCAAATGAGTGTTCAGTCTATATTGTTGTAGTTTCACCATTAACCCCAATCGAAGCCCTTACATTCTACCACGCCCCCTCTTCCGCAGATTGTTCCCTAGGCTTAGAAAAGGGGCACAGGTGGATGAGAAGCAAAACACTCTACTTTCTCTGGAGCTGATGTCTTGGTCTCTAGTCAGTTCTGGCTGTTTTCTTTCATGGGCTGCCAGCTTGTCCAGGCTTAACCTTTCGATCCTACTAATGAAGCACACACAATTAGATATATGGGTATTTAAACAGTACTAATTGTTATGGTAGGTTACTTTGGTATATAGACACAGATGTTTGGATGGTAGGTCAATTCATGATCTACATTTTCTTCTGTCAAGTATGGCAGGGTCTTCGTGTGGTTTATAACATCTCCTAACCATTAGAGGATGTAAGCTTGTGACATCAGCCGTGGGTTATTCCTCCAAGGAGAGAGCCAATAGCCAATTAGATTTGGGATATACAGACATATGGCTGCCACTGCTGCACAGTATTTCCAGGCAGATGAGGTGTAGCTGGTGCTGACGGAGGAGTCTTGCTTGACTTAAGGAGACCTATATTTGCTTTATTGGTTTAGTGGTCTTTGGTAACACTCTCTGGCATCCCAGAGACCATCTGTATACTTGCAAGTGCGGTCTCCATACATCTTTGCCATGTTTGTATCAGGTCTTCAACAGCAGGGCCTTATCGCCTCTCTTCCTGCAGATATCCCAGTTAGGAGGCAAGGAGCCTTTACCATTTGTGGGGGCTTGGATCCCCTGGCCAACACTTCCTTGGTAGAATAATCCATTGTTGATGTCAGAGCTCCTGTATTGATATATTTTGTTTAGGTGCATAGCCTAAGGAGACTTTAGCATTATATTTGGTTCTGAATAGAAAATAATCCTTTTCACAGTTTCTATGTCCATTAGTCAATTAAAGAAGGCAGCTTTACTGATTTTACAAGAGAACACTTCTATAACAGCTGGTTCCAATCTACAGCTGGAGAATGACCTCATCATCCTCTTATTTCTCTTTATTCTATGGGGGGAGTTAAGAAAGTCTCTTGTATTAAAACCTTTGCAGCACCTAGAAGGTAAGCTTCATTAGGAATCATTAAAAAATAGTTGTTACTAGTAGGATCCACAGAGGGGCCTGATGTCTGCAGCAATCTGAGGCATTTCTTCCCTTCAATGCGCAGAGGAGTCAATCCTTCTGCTGGCACTTTCTGGTACATCCTACTCACTTCACCATTCCCATCTGACAGGTGAGCAAATTGGGCCTTGTGGTGTGTGAGTGAAATGAGTATTGAAGCCCAAATAAATCAGAGAGGAATCATGTACACCCACCCCTTAAATGGAAAGAACATTCACGAAGCTCTTCTGGAGACTCCTGTATGGTTACCCGGTCTGGGATGTTCTGGGCAAGAAATTTGGACTAATGATGCCTTCCTTTCTACATCATTAGTCCAAATTTCTTGCCCAGAACATCCCAGACCGGGTAACCATACAGGAGTCTCCAGAAGAGCTTCGTGAATGTTCTTTCCATTTAAGGGGTGGGTGTACATGATTCCTCTCTGATTTATTTGGGCTTCAATATTCATTTCACTCACACACCACAAGGCCCAATTTGCTCACCTGTCAGATGGAAATGGTGAAGTTTATTCAATGGGTTCTGCTGAAGATGGAATATACTTTGTGCCTGTTCTGTGATTTTGCTTTGAAATGCACACTAGGGCTTTAATCAGAGAGGAGGATGAATTGTTGCCAAGAACTCTAAAGTGAATGGGCTCCAAGTTGATTGCAGGTTTATAGAAAAATGATGAAAATTTTTGGCTTACACGGTAATGAAGAGGTTCAAAACAGCAATTCTTCTTTTTCACAGAGTGGTAATTTACTTTGAGCAGGTTAAGTCAACGGTGAATAATTTATTACAAAATATGCATTATGATGTGCATAATTTACTCAAATAAAAGCTCATAAAAGTCAAATTCAGAAAGATACATATTAACTCAGGTTATAGGCTCACTCTGTCTGTGTCTTGATCATCCCTTGAAACTCCAGAGCACAAGCGAATTTAAGAAACTTCCCCATCACTTATTTGAGGAACAGAATGAGTTTTGTGTGCATGTCAAAGTCTGTATTCTGCAAAATTTAAATTTCTAATATGACCACATCATACTTAAAGTACTATATTTAGAAAGCAATATACTCAGTATGTCATACTTTTGGTTGGACATGCACATATACTTCCTTGGAGTGGCAGTACATTTATTACACAATCATGTAGATGTTGTAGTATGTATATATTTATACGTACATATATGTGCTTATATAGGATATCCTATGTATTTGAATTATGTATACTGTATTGGTAGATCGACCAATATAAATGAAAAAGTATATTTGTAATAGCATTTCATGGACTAAACACCTATAGCTACACAGGTCAGAAGCCATAGGGGACATGCTATCATTTTGCTAGATAAACATAATATTGAACTGACAGTAAACGACTTATTTTTATATCAACAGATCAGTGCATGTCTCAATTCTCACAAGAGAAGATTCTTCTGCCAATAGGTGGCAATCAACACAGAGATACTCAAATGGTCAATAGGCAGAAAATAAGAGACCGTGGAGTGTTCAGCCCTAAATGGGACACCTATACTGTACCCTTTCCTGCCAGGACTCAGGGATTACTGTGCAAGAGGGGGGTTAAGGGTTATAAGAGCCAAAGTTAGTGGATGAATGCAAGGAAACTGCATTGTCTGCACACCACAGAGTAGTTGTGTATAGGAGCACACAACACTAATGCAGCATGCACAAAACCTGTGCAAACCCAGGCCTGAGAGGAGCCCTGCATGGATGGAGAGGCCAGCAGGAAGCACCAGCCCTTGCTGAGGATTATTGACAATCCACAGATACTGGGAGAGGAAGAGTCAGGTTTCCCTACTGGTGTGCAGCCTGGAAGTTTGGCCAGACGCTAAGCGACAGAGATATACATCCCAGAACACTTGGGAAACACAGATTAGACTAGACTGGCTTTTTAAAAAGTTTAAAAGACTAAAATAAAGGAAAACAAGAAGTTGGGGGAGCAGTAGGGTAGGGGTGGAAAGGGGAGAGGGGTGCTAATATGATCAAATACTTTGTATGAAGGCTGGAGAGATGGCTTAGTGGTTAATAGCACTGGCCACTCTTGGGGATAAGCTGAGTTTGATTCCCAGCACTCACATGGTTGCTAACAACTGTCCATAACTCCAGTTCCAGGGGAATATAATGCCCTCTTTTAACCTCCATGGTGTTCGCATGACATGGGTGCACTTACATACAGGGAATATATTCATAGACATAAAATAAAAATAACAAATAAAATTCTCAAATTAATAAAAACATTTTAAAAACATTTGTATTCCTTAAGACACTTTATATCTCTTACTGTGCTTATTCCATGTACCTATACCTTAAGGCACTATATTTCTCTTACCGTGTGTGTTCTATGTAAGTACACACACACACACACACACACACACATACACACACACACACACATATATATATATATATATTGCATCTACAAAAAATTTAAAAGCAAAGATGATTTGCTTAGCAGAAAAAAATAAATTACATAAAAGAAGTGATCTGCTTCCCTTCTTACAATTATTGATTTACTAGAGTTCAAAATCTCCAGTGAAATCCATCTCTGGAATATAATCTGTTCAAAATCTATCAAACAAAACATTTAAATATATAAGCCAGTTAGTTCTACACCAAGCCATGGCATTTTCTAATAATTCCAATAAGTTAAAAAAATATCTTCTCTGAGTGGTCAGATACAGGTCATAAAATTTCTCAGGTGAGTTCAGGTCTTTTAGTTAAAAGTGCCTTCATTCCCATGCACCCCAGCTCTGCTGACAGAGCGTGGGGTTCATTGCACTGCAAGATTTTGGTGTTTGGAGGTTTTAATATCAGGAGACTCTGCATAAGAAAGCACTACCTTATAGAGGAGTGGGCAGGTAGAACAGCTCAGTTCTGGAAGGCCAGGGTCCTTTTGCATGGATTCAGACTAGATGTACATTTGGCATTAGGCCCTGGACTATCATGGAAAGTCAAGTCATCTCGATTCTTGTGACTTGTTAGAGAGTGGAGGACTGGGATGGTTAACATTCCTCTCCTATTGTATTTTAATTGACTCAATACCACAATATCTATACTATGTTTTTCAAATTGTTTCATTCTCTGGACTTCTGGCTGGCTGAATTTCCTGCTGGCCAATACATGGATCCTTACATATCTTAAGTCTGATTAGCAATTACTAAGAAATAATTTTGTAGAATATATGGCATTAGACTCTGGAAATAAAAATTAATAGCATATGAGGACTAACTTATAAAACAGATGACAAACAAACAAACTCAGAGGGGGAAAGTCAATACCAAGCTAACTCTAGAATTAATGTGATATGCATATTAGTGTAAGTAAAGCCTTTGGAAACACTAAGGATGATAATCGAGCCTATTTGGAAGATTTATTCAACAGAACAAATGTATGGGTAGAATTTTGATTAAGAAAGATAAAATAAATAAGGCATTTTGGAGGATACTGGGCTATACACCTCAGGCAAGGAAGAATGGCTGAGGAAGGGAAATGGGTGCAGAATTTGGGAAGAGTCGTGAATGTTACATGTGCACATGGAGGGGACAGGGAAGCTTTGCAATGTTAGCAATAAGACCATATGTTGCCAAGTACTGTTTCAGACACGTAAGTCAGGTAAGTTCACACTGCATGGCTGAGCTGTATTCTCGAGAAATACATGTAAAGTTGCATACCTGTAAAGTTGCATCATTTAGATCAGCATTCTAAATAAGTGGAGCTATACTTAGTAGCTGCCTACAGCCCTGACATCATCTGTAAAGCTGTGGACTCCTCTGGAGGCTTGCAATTACTTTGATGTTAACTGATGCCAACTGGAGAACATTTACAGTGATTTGAAAGATCAAAAGGAAACACACTAAGAGTAATTCTCATGGTAAGACCTTATGTGGCCCTTTTAGCAGGTGTGGTGGTGTGCTGTGGACTGTCAGTACTGCAGAGCTCCACTGGGAATCGAGGATCTCCAACAGGAGACCCTTGATAAGCAGAAAATACGTGTTAAGTATTGGAGGACACAGAGAGAAATCCTATGCCAGAGGCCTGTTCAGTGAGTCAGTGAATCTGAGAAGACAAGTGCTAAAGAGCTCTCAGAACACCCATTTACCTTATCTGTCCCTGCTTCTGGCAAACTGGGATCACCAGTGCAGACTGCAAAGCAGAGATGTTTTACTCACAGAGCCCAAAAGCCAGTGAGAACAGCTGCTGGCTCTAGGGGACAGAGAATTGCAGCCAAAGGCTGTGCTCTGTCACCACAGTTTCCAAATTGAAAAAAAAAAAAGTATAGGGCATACATCTGACAAAAGGTGTATTCCAACTTGTGATTCATTTTTCATGAAGACAAAGGAAAATTCATAAGAAAAATTCATATGGCAAATGTATTGATGGTATTGGGGACAGTTGTCCCCTATGGACTAGGAACTGCCTATAGTGGTTTGACAGAAAGTTATACCAAGTTTCAGAAACCAGGACCCATTTTCTGCGAGTCCTCCAACACCAAGAAACAGTTTCAGATGGCCAAGAGGACGTGAAAACTCTCGATGAGAGCCTCAACATCCATGTTGGCACCCAGACAGGAGGGCCCCAAGCATCCTCGGGCCTCCCTCAGACCTTCTGGGATGTCTCCCAGGGCGACACAGTTGGTTACCTTCCTGACACATCTGTCGGTAACTCTCCCCCCTCATCCGGAATGGGGGAGTTCATTGCTGTCACGAGCGCGGAGCGACTGCAAACCGAAAGTAATAGATTTTTGGCACCTCCCAGAATCAGACAGACACAGTAGACAGACAGACAGAAAAAGAATCTTACCTCCAAGAGGGTCTTGGTGATTTGAGGGTGGTCTCCAATCCCAGATGAGACCCCAAATGAAAGACCCCCAGAAACTGGAGTGGCTCTCACTCAAATCTCAGGATAGAACGACTCCCAAAAAATCAGCCAAAGACCATTCTCGCTGCAATTACATGAGGCTTATTCGGGAGAAACCAGTGCACTGGGGCCGAGCTCGTAACCCACTCAGGGGCAGAGGAGGTCGACCCCCAGGGACTGGGATAGGGAACTTTTAAAAGCAGGGACCCCAAGGTATGGGGAAATGGGGGCAAGGTTGTGTAAAAAAAAAATCTTATCTTGGCATGCAGGCCGGCGACACATAGGCGGGCGTGACTCAGTTAAGCACCACAAGGTATGAGGAAGCAGGGAGGGAAACCTTATCTCGACACACAGGCGGGCATGACTCAGTTAAGCACCACAAGGTATGAGGAAGCAGGGAGGGAAACCTTATCTCGACACACAGGCGGGCATGACTCAGTTAAGCACCACAAGGTATGAAGAAGTGGGGAGGCCTTATAGGATGGCAGTACCATGGTTCCTAAAGACAGATTTTAAGGGTGCATAAAACCTTGGAGCAGGGGTCATTCAATTCCTAAACCCAGTGCAATTCCAGGGCAGCAAACTGGGTCAGACATAGAGCTTGTGATTCTGGGCTGCCAGTGGCCATGTCTGACAGTCCCAGCAAGATATAAGACCCTCTCCAGTCCTTCTTCTTAATGTTGCCTAATTCTAGGATTGCATGCATGCCTAACACTGGCAAGGTTGTCACTTGAGATCCTCAGTAAGCAGGAGGAACCCAAAGGCCCTGTCTAAATAGACTGATTTGTGCTCTATTTTCTCCATTTCTTAGTAAAATCAAAGTCCTTGCCTGTACCAACTAAAAATAATATACTTGGAAACTGGAGTAGAAAGTGAGTTGAGAGCTTATTCAAGTCAGTGAGACACCATTGTCTTAAAAAAAAAACCCACCTAGCTGCAAAAAGTACATTAAAGGTGTTCCAAATGTCTTGTGAATATTGAAGAATAAAGTTGATGGTATCTTGTGAGGAGACCAATCCTAGTGTTTCTTTGTCTGCTTTTTAATTGTGTGACTAGAAAAAGCTGTCAACAGTGCATTTAAATGTTCTTGCAGAGAGGAAACACACAGCGTATAATGAATGTAAAAATATGTCTATAACCATATGTTTGTTCCCATACAAATGTGCCAATATAAGAATTGCTCCATTTTGAAGATTTTGGCACCATGTGGGGGTGGTGGGTTGAAGCATCCATGGTGGGTTTTTTAGCTGTTCTCCTTGTATTATAATCTTTACATTTTCAACATAAAGGTTTCTAGATTACCACCTCTTCTCTGCCCTCCTCCCTGCTTCCCTACCTTGCTCCTTTGTGTTAAGGTGAGCCCTGAAAATACACTGCAAACAATGTCATATTCCACATACTTAGAGACAAAGGAAATGGTTGCTTAGCAACAAAGCCATGCTAAAAATGTTAAGCACTCCTTTTTACTTTGTCCTCTAGGCCGGTGCTCAGGCAGCCAGATCCAGAGCTAGGAGAAAATGAATTCTAGAAAGTCTGCCTAAACAGGTAGAAGAGGAGGAGTAAAGTGATTACACACTTGTTACTTGTACTGACATTGTCGGTACAAGAAAAACAGGGAGAGAATTGGAGGACTCAGCCTTAGGTGGGGCAGACATCCCACATATCTACTTTCCTTCAGATTTCTGTGACTTTTCCAAATGAAAGGTGTGCAGAGAAATTGGCCCACTATATTATCAATTTAAAGCTGCCTTGTAAGTCCAGAGTGGGAGTGGCCGCATTGGAAAGCTCATTTTATCTGTTGTTAAAGCTCCTTGGTGTATCTATTTTGATCAATGTCATGTTTTTTTGTTTGTTTGTTTGTTTTGGTATTTTTGAGAAAGGGTCTCCCTTTTAGTTCCAGCTGGCCTGGAGCTTGCTCTGTAGACCAGGCTGGCCTTGAACTCACAGAGATCCACCTACCTCTGCCTCCCAAGTGCTAGAATTAAAGGCGTGTGCCACCACACCTGGCTATTAATATCATGTTTTGCCTGATTTCTTGATCAGAGAGATTTCCCTAGATCATTCAGTATTTCATGAAAACAGGATTGTTGGGAATGCCGTGCTCTTAGTATAGTCTATGCTGAATCTTCATCATGTATTTACTTTATTCTGGGAAGTTTGCTCCTGTGACAGTCTCTTATATGACTTTACTAGACTGTGACTCTTTGTCTCAGAAAATATTCAAAGGGACAAGTGGGTAATAGAATGATAGACTATTCACAAATCTTTATAATTCTGGCTGAGGATAGGTGTTTTTTAATTTTTACTTAATTTTATTTTAAGTTAATGTGAACAAATGAGTTTCACTGTGACACTTTCATATATTCATATGTGTGTGTTTGCGTGTGCAGCTCACTAGTCTTTGTTCTGCATCAATCCTACTCTGTAGTGTCATCCTGGAGACTCTTTTCCCCCTTTTGCTGGTCTGCTTCCTCCAACCAAACAGCCCCCTGCTTCCGCTTTTACGATTTGCTTTTGTTCTAGTACATTCTTTTATTTCTTCCTCCCTGCTGCCTTTAGAGCTCTTCTTCCCTTTTACACACACACACACACACACACACACACACACACTGAAAGTATATTTTCCCCAAACATTAAAAAGTACATTGTTCTTGATAGCCTATGGACCTATCTCCAAAGCTGATCACATATTAGCACATAAAGCAAGTCTCAGCAAAAAAGAAAAAAAAAAAAAAAAAAAAAAAAAAAAAAAAAAAGAAAAAACGGAAGCCACGTCCTTTTTTCAATCTGTTCACAATGGCATAAAGGTAGATCAACAGCAATAGAAACCATAGAGAATGCACAAGCTCGTGGAAATTAAACAAGATACTATTGAATGATGAATGAGCTAAGAAATCAAGAGTGTCTTTATTTCCTGACTACTGTGAATAGATTGTTTGCCATCATGATTGCATGGCTGACCGGGATCCAAGGCTCTCCACTGCTTCAGCATAACAAACAGTTACCATACTACATATCATTACCTTGGGAAAAGATCAGCTTTAAAGTATGGCTTCTACCTACTTCATACTGCTTTGGGGCCATGGTAAAGGTGAAAATTAGTAACTCAGTCCCTGCAAGCAGTAGACTACCATAGTTGAATTGATGTCCTAATATAATTCTTTTGTCACTGTGATGATGAAAAAACCAAAGCTCCTTTATTTTTTTTTTTATTTATTTCTGTATATGTATGAATGTACTGTCTGCATGCAGGTTTGTGCACCCATGTCGTGCAATGCTGCGGAGGTCAGAAGAGGGTGTCAGATTCCCCTGGAACTGGAGTTCTCCTGGAATTGGAGTTTCAGACGGTTCTAGGCTGCCATGTGGTTGCTGGGGATCGAACCCGGGGCCTCTGTAAGAGCAGTCTGTGCTCTTAACCGCTAGGCCATCTCTCCAGCCCCCAAAGCTCCTTTATAAAAGAAGCTGAGACAACTGCAGCTCCTGGCCTGAAACTCAAAGGTGAAAAATGCTAAACAGCCCTAAACAACGCCAAACCATCAGCAGAATCTGAAGGACAGCAATCCTCTTTTGTGGCAGGAACATTACTTATTACAAAGTTTCTTGGGCTGGAGAGATAGCCTTGGGCTGGAGAGATAGCCTTGAGCTGGAGAGATAGCCTTGGGCTGGAGAGATAGCCTAGTTGTTAAGAGCACCGACTGGACTGCTATTGTAAAGGACACGGGTTTGATCCCCAGCACCCACATGGTGGCTGAAAACCGTCCGTAACTCCAATTCCAGGAGAACTCCAGTTCCAGAGGAATCCGACACCCTCTTCTGACCTCTGCAGCATTGCACAACACGGGTGCACAAACCTGCATGCAGACAGTACATTCATACACATAAATAAAAATAAAATAAAATTTAGAGACGCCATATTCTGGTCCTGCACAGGGGTCAGAAGCAGCCCGCCACTGCTCCAGGCAGGTAAAATCTTAGGGCATTGACCCACAGGTGCAGGACAATTGATTTGCTGAGTTGTGGCAGAGGGGCCAGTGGCTGGCGGACCTAGATTGGACCCCTAAATCCCGCCAGAGCGTGGCTGCCTGGCTGGGTGCCCCCCCCCCCATAGTCGCAAGTGGGAGGAGGGTCCTGGGTTTGGGGTCAGGCGTAGATGCCATATTCTGGTCCTGCACAGGGGTCAGGAGCAGCCCACCACAGCTCCAGGCAGGTACCAGGCGCAGGCTAAATCAGGAACCCCCCCACCCCCTCCCACCAACAACTGGAATTGAGGAGAGAGTATCTATTGGATTAAGAGAACCTTCAGAACAGGAAAGGAAGAGACTTCCAGTAGTATCCAATATATAAACAAAAGTGAAAGCTTGAAACCTAGACAAGTCAACACTCCATAAACAAGGAGGATGGAAGGAAGGGAAAAAACAAAGGATTGGAAGGAAGCAAGCAAAATAAAACAAGCTTTCAGCCTTCAACAAACTGAAAAGGCATTTGGGATTTGAATCACAAAAGGGAAACCCACATGCCAGGGAGACGATGAAGAGACAACATGGGAAAGGTGGAGGATAATTCCGCACCAAGCTCTACCAACCCAGTAGGAGAGAGTTACAATAGGATCCCCCTGGAGGTGACCCCAGAAACAGACCTTAGAGGACTAATTGCAGACCTATGCAGAGAAATCAAAGAACATAAAGAAGAATCCAGAGAAGTAAAGAGAGAGAATGAAAAACTCAAAAAGGACCTAGAGGGATATAATGACAAACTAAAGGAAGAATTCAGAGAAGTAAAGAGAGACAATGAAAAACTCAAAAAGGACCTAGAGAGATACAATACCAAACTAAAGGAAGAGATTGACAAACTCCAGAAAGAACGAGAGAGAAAAAAACCCAAACACTTTAAGGAAGTAGAAACACTAAAAAAGGAAGCCAACCAATGAAGTAAGGAGCACCAAGAAGCAATTGAGAAAGTCATAAAGGGAATGGATATATTAAAGAAATCACAGGATGAAATGAAAAAGGAAAGAGAACACTTATACAACCAGGAAGAAAGGAAAGGAAAAAGCCTCAGAAATAGAATGTAGGAAGCAGAACAAAGAATATCAGATCTAGAAGATAACACAGAGCAACTAAAAACCTCAAATAAAGATTATGAAAAATTTAAAAATACACAAAACTGGAACAACCAGGAAATATGGGACACTATGAAAAGATCAAACCTCCACATCATAGGAATAGAGGAAGGAGAAGAATCTCAAGAGAATAGTATTGATCAGATCTTCAACAGNTCGTTTGTTTTTCTGGGACTGTGTTACTTCACTTAACATGATGTCTTCTAGCTCCACCCATTTACCTGCAAAGTTCATGTTGTTGTCTTTCTTTACTGCTGCATATAATTCCATTGTGTACATGTACCACATTTTCTCTATCGACTTGTCAGTTGAGGGGCATTTGGGTTGGTTCCAGTTTTTTGCTATTGTGAAGAGAGTGGCAATAAATATAGCTGTGTATGTATCTCTGCAGTAAGATGAGTCTTGCGGGTATATACCCAGGAGTGGTATGACTGGGTCAAATGGCAGGATCATTTCGAGTCTTCTAAGGGTTCTCCACACTGTTTTCCACAGTGGCTGCACAAGTTTACATTCCCACCAGCAATGGATGAGTGTTTCCCTTTCCCCACACCCTCTCCAGCACTTGGCATCATTTGTTTTCTTGATCCTAGCCATTCTTACTGGAGTAAGATGGTATCTTAAGGTGGTTTTAATTTGCATTTCCTTAATTATTAGCGATATTGAACACTTCTTAAGGTGTTTCTCAACCATCTCTAATTCCTCCTCTGTGAAGTCTCTATTCAGATCTTTGCTCCATCTTCTGAGTGATTCATTTGTTTTCTTTCTTCTTTGTTTTTTGAGTAACTTGTATACTCTGGAAATTAATGCTTTGTCAGATGTATCTGCTGTGAAGGTTTCCTCCCATTCTGTGGGTTTTCTCTTCACTTCCTTTATTGGTTCCTTTGATGTACAGAAACTTTTGAGTTTAATGAGGTCCCATTTGTCAATTGTCGATCTTATTTCTTGTGCAGCTGCTGTCTGATTTAAGACGTCTTTAAAACTGTTTGGGATTGGCATAAACAAATGTTCTCTATAATTTTGCTGTCATATAGTATCACCTTGTAGCAATCTCTTTCACCTATAGGATGATTTAATTTGAAAATTAAGTTTGTTTCCCAAGTTAATCACATACAGTAACCCAAAACAGTATGGGTGAATTTGATGAAATCTGTGCCTTGATTCCACCCTATAGGTATATATAATACAACTGCTTTTTTGAGACTCATGGGTCAAAAATAAAAACCTAAAATAAAAAAGGGGATAGAGATACATATGAAAACTTTTTGTCAAAAAACCCTGCAATCCAAATCTTAAAACTAACTACGGGAAAGGATTTGTATGCTCCAACAGGCCAGAGTATCACCAACTTAATGGCTGAGAAAGAAAATGCAGCTTTGCAGTAAGTAGGATGTACCAGAAAGTGCCAGAAGAAGGATTGACTCCTCTGGGCATTGAAGGGAAGAAAAGCCTCAGATTGCTTCAGACATCAGGCCCCTCTGTGGATCCTACTAGTAATAACTATTTTTAATGAGTCCTAATGAAGCTTACCTTCTAGGTGCCACAAAGGTTTTAATACAAGAGACTTTCTTAACTCCCCCCCATAGAAAAAGAAGAAATATGAGATTGATGAGGTCGTTCTCCAGCTGTAGATTGGAGCCAGCTGTTATAGAGGTATTCTCTTGTAAAATCGGTAAAACTGCCTTCTTTAATTNTCATACATCTGACAGAACATTAACATCCAGAATATATAGGCTACTCAAAAAACAAAGAAGAAAACAAGTGACCTACTCAAAAGATGGAATAAAGAGCTGAACAGAGACTTCACCAACATCATTAATCATTAAGGAAATGCAAATTAAAACCACTCTCAGATATCATCTCACTCCAATAAGACTGGCCAAGATCAAGAAAACAAAAGACACCAAATGCTGCAGAGGTTGTGGGGAAAGGGGAACACTCATCCACTGCTGGTGGGAATGTAAACTTGTACAGCCACTATGGAAAGCAGGGTGGAGAACCCCTAAAAGACTCAGAATGACTGCACCACCTGACCCAGTCATACCACTCCAGAAGACTGATCCTACTGCAAAAAAACATGCACATCCATGTTTACTGCAGCTCTCTTCACAAGAGATAAGAGCTGGAACCAAACCAAATGGGCCTCAACAGACAAGTGGATGACAAAAATGTGGTACATCTACACAATGGAGTACTATTCAGGAGTAAAGAAACATGACATTATGGAACTTTGCAGGTAAATGGATGGAGCTCGCAGCCATTATGCTAAGTGAAGTAACACAGTCCCAGAAAAACAAACCATGAATGGTTTCCCTGATTTGTGGATGCTAAAACCAAATCCCCCAGATGAAAGGCAAGCTGAACAACATTATTGTTATAGTTCTCTTTATCTGAAAGCAACTATATTGTTATAATGTAAATCTCTCATCAAGCTCTAGAATCTACCTACCACTTATTTTCAGACTCTGAAATTACTGTATATGAGTGGAAAGTATATTTCCATATTTTGAGTAATATAAAATTAATGGAGGAAAATGTGAATTCCTAAGCATAAAAAAAGACCTAGAGAAAGATGTAGGACTGTTATGGCAGAATGCCTGATCTGGGGTGGGGTGGGGGAAGAGAAAAGGGAATATGTCTAAAGTGAATTGAAAAATGATGTCTGAAATACATAAAACATCAATAAAAGCACAAAAAACATAGAAGCAGAGGAAGAACTCCCAAACTCATATGAAGCTAGCATTACTCTAATACTAAAACCAGGTAATGCCATAACAAGAAAAGAAAAATACAGACTAATACGTTTAATGAATAGAGTTGAAAACTTCTCAATAAAATGCTTGCAAACCAATACAGACACATATTGAAAAGATCATACTCCATGATGATGCTGGTTTTATTCCAGAGATTCAGGGATTGTTCAATAAGTGCAATAAATCATATAAACAGATTTAAAGACAAAAAAATTACACCATCCCAATAGATGCAGAAAAGGCCTTTGAAAAACTCAGCATGCGTTCATGATAAAAGTTCAAGAAGAAATTGGACTGGAGGGAACATATCTCAATATAATTAAGGTTATATACAACAAACTGACAGCAAATATCACTTTAAATGGGTAAAAACTTGAAGCATTCCCATTAAAGTAAACAAGCAAACAAACAAACCACTACCCCTACTCCTTTTCAATACAGTGCTTGAAACTCTAGATCGAGCAATAAGACAAGAGAAGGAAATTAAAGGGGTACTAACTGGAAAAGAAGTTAAATTATCCATATTTGCAGATGGTATTATATATAAGTAATCCCAAAAATTCTTCCAAAAATCTAGAAATCAACACTGTCAGCAAAGTGGCACAAACAAGCAGTTAATGATATATAAAATGGCTAAGAATTTTTGTAAATTTATTTTTCTATCATCCTAAAAATACTTCCATTCATGATAGCCTCAAAAAAATCTATGAATAAACCTAACAAATGATATTATAAATCAATATAATAAAAACGTTAAATCTTGCAGGTTTTGGTGACACATGCCTTTAACCACAGTACTCAGTAGGTAGAGGTGGAAAGATCTCTGTGAGATTAAGGATATCATGGTCAACATTGCTAGACCCGGGCCAGTTGGGGAGGCCTTGTATCAAAAAAAAAAAAAGAAAGAAAAGAACGCATTTTTAAATATTTGAAGAGATTTAAAAAGAAGATACTTGAAGTTGGAAAGACAGTCTGTGTTCATGAACTGATAGGATTTATAGTGTGGAAGTGATTGTCTTACCAAAAGCAATTTACAGATTCAATTCAATTCCAGTAAAATTTCCTGTGACATTTTCCACAGAAATAGAAAAATAATCCTAAAATTCATGTGGAACCACAAAAGACCGCAGACACCCAAAGCAATCCTGAGCAAAAAAGAGCAATGATGGAGGGATTATCATACCAGACTTCAAACTATATTACAGAGCTATTGTTATAAAAATAGTATTAGTACAAAAGCAGACATGTAAATCAATGGAACAAAATAGAAGACTTAAACATGACTGCATCCAATTTCAACCACCTGATATTTGACAAAAATGCCAAAAATATGCACCAGAAGAAAGAATCCTCAACAAATAGTGCTGGTAAAACTGGGGTCTCCACATGAAGAAGAAAGAAATTAGACCCATAGCTATCACCCTGTACAAAAATAGATTCTAAATGGGCCAAAACTACAATGTGAAACCTGGAAAAGCTGAAGCTGTTAAAGAAAACATAGGCAATACCCTACAAGATAAAGGTGGAGGAAAGGAGTTTCTAAATGGGACATCTGTCACTCAGAAATTAAGATCAAAATTAACAAATGGGATTCATTAAACTTAAAGGCTTCAGTATGGCAAAGGAAACAACTAATCAAATAAGAAGCCCACAGAGTGGGAGAGAATCTCTGCTAATTATACATCTGTTAGAGGAATAATTTCCAGGATATTCAAAGAATTCAAACAACAAAGAATCAAGAAAACATATGACCCAAGTGGGCTAGATCTAAACAGAGAGGTCTCAGAAGAAGATATAAAAATGGCTAAGAAATACCTTAAAAAGTATTCAATATCCTTAGCAATTAGGGAAATGCAGATTAAAAGTACTTTATGATTTCATCCTACCCCAGTCAGAATGGCTAGGATGAAGAAATCAAATGACAAATGCTGATGAGGATATAGGAAAAAGAAGCACTCACCTGCTGCTGGTAGGATTGCAAACTGGTGAAGCCATTTTGGAAATCTGGGTGGAGAATTCTTAAAAAACAAAACAAAACACAAATAGACCTGCTATATGATCAAGCTAAAGCACTACTTGGCATAGATCCAAAGATCTCAACGCCCTTAGTCTAAAGATACCTGATAAACCATATTTGTTTCTGCTCTTTTCATAATAACAAGGAAGTAGAAACAACCTAAATGTTCCTCAACCAATGAATGGACAATGAAAATGTGGTCCATTTATACTATCAGGGTTCTACTTAGAAACAAAGAAATATCAAATTATAAATTGGAGAAATTAGAAACTGTTATATTAAGTGAGGTAACCCAGACACAGAAAAACATTGGACTCTCAGTTTCTCTAACTTGTGGAGCCTAGCTTCAAATCCTTAGATGTGAGTCTATATCCTAATATAACCGCAAGAGCCAGGAAAGTGGGAAGAAATCAATGGGGGAAAGAGGAAGAAGGGACTTGAGATATGGGATGGTAGAAAACAGAAGTTATCAAGGGACAAATGAGAAAAATGGGAAAAAAACTGGAAGGGGGAGGGAGGGTTAGATGGGGGCAAGAAAGGAAAGAGATAAATAATACTTAAGTGGTATAAAAAACAAAAGGGAAATGTAATTATATAGTAAACTTACTGAACAACACATATATATGTATGTGTTTATAGCTGAATGCTATATAACAAAAATCACAGTGCCAGACATGAAAAACCTCCCTTTGAGTTGTTGGTCAGGGTAGTCCAAGAGAGTCCCAAAATAACACAGGCTATTGCCACAGCCCACAATTGTCTCACAGAACTTGAAGGAAAGACCTGCTAAAGGCACAATATACTTCAGACACAGGATTTGGAGCAATTGAGCTGTAACTGGCATAGACTTCTCCCTGAAGACTGGCTCTCATGGTATTAGAAGATGCTATGCAAGCTTCCAAGAGAGAAAATCAATCAATGATCCTACCAGTTATGCAGCCTAAGAACCACAACAGAGTGTGGTACAGCAAACTATCTCAATTGGTTCAATAGAGGTCCTATTCTTTTGGGGGGGGGGGATCAACAGCAGTCTATCTGGACCTAAGACTTGCTCAATTAATGTGTGAGACTGTAAACCTACAAGTACACATGGCTGAAAAGATCATAGACTCTAGAGAAAAATCTACATCTGGCACTAGAGATGGCTTAGTGGTTAAGAGCGCCTACCGCTCTCAGAGAGGACCCAGGTTCGATCCCCAGCACCCACATGGCGGCCAAGAACCGTCTGAAACTCCAATTCCAGGAGAACTCCAGTTCCAGGGGAATCCGACACCCTCTTCTGACCTCCGCAGCATTGCATGCCAGACAGTACATTCCTACACATACAGAAATAACTAAAATTAAAAAGAAAATTAAAAAAACAGTGTAATTTCTTACTGTATTGTAAATAATATCTTAATACTTATAGACCACTGTATTTCTTACCACTCATCAAAGAAGCTACTTTTTGTGGCAGATGAAGATTATTACAATATTTCATAACTGGTGAAATGCAGAGAATAAGTGTCTGTGAGATGCCCAGTCATAAGTGACACATCCACAATACAATCTCCGCACTTAAGGCTCAGGGAGCAGTGAAGAAGAGGGAATAGAAAGAATCTAAGAGCCAGAGGGACAAGACATCTGCTGCTAGCTAATGCTTTCCAGACATGATAAGGAATCTCCAAAAATGAAATCTTCACAGTATGGTAGTGTGATATCACAGAATGATAAAACCAGTTGATATGCCAAGATGGACAGGGGAATGTCATAGAGTCCTTCTTCACAATGAAGAGCTATAGACAATCAATGGATGTTGAGGAAGGGAGAATCAGTTTTCTAAAGGGACTGACTCCCTGAGAAGTTTTCTAATCCCAAATTTGTATCCCTAAACACAGGTACACACAAGCACCATCAAATGGATTCAGTGCATTATATATGATAGGGAGCTGGGGGGTGGCAAGGGGCATGACAGGATTTGGTGGAGGACTGAGAGATGGAAATAATGCAAAGACAATATACTTGTATGAAAATTTTCACAAATAAAAAGTTAAAAGTATATTTTTCAATATCATGAGCAAATTTCTAGACACCCAATTGAGAAAAATATGAGGAGCTAAAAAATAAAGATAAGTTACCATCAAATGAACAATGATAACACTGACTAATTTTTTTTAATATTTTTTTAATTTATTTATTTTTGTATGTGTATGACTGTACTGTCTGCATGCAGATCTGTGCACCCGTGTCGTGCAATGCCGCGGAGGTCAGAAGAGGGTGTCGGATTCCCCTGGAACTGGAGTTNAAGATAAAAGTAATTGAATGCCAGACTCTATTACATCTCTGAAGTGCTTTGAATATTGTTCTGTGATTTAATTATGACGAATTTCCAGGATGTAGCCAGGCCAGGAAATGTCTCAAAGATCATGCCAGGAGAGCTCAGGGCAGGGCAGGGCTGGGGCTGCTGGGTGGGCCTCTTCTCTAGCACAAGAATCTGGTATTGGAGAGGACTAAGTCTATGGCTTGGGTTTTGATCCTGCTTCATCCATCATTATTGTGTTGAGCTTAGCCTCTGCAGCCTCAGTCTCCTCATCTGTGGAGTGGTGGTGATGCTCTTATATCACTTGCATTGGAAACATTGTTTTATTTGGGTTTAGAATAGAGCATTAGTACCTGTCCCAATACATGTTAGATGATTGAATGGAGTCAAGAGGGAACGGCTGTATTGCAGGAAGTGTCTTGTGAACTAGTGAAAGCATGGTTTTAGGTCAGTTATTGTCCTGCAGGCCACCCTCAGATACTAAGTGCCCCTCTTCTGTTTCTTCCATTCCTCTATCTTCATGGTGACTCCCCTTCCTTAGAATCCCTTCTAGACTTCTTCTCAATAGTTGTCTGCAAGCTTTCACCCTGTTGGTTATGTCAACTTAAAACAAAAAAATGGTGGTGCCTTATAAAAGATCACTTATTCAAAGCTTCTTTCTCCTTGTTGCTTGTTCATGTGGCTATTAATATTCTACACATGACTTCATGTGATACTCTTTTTCATTTTATGAACGTAAGCTTAAAGTCCATGAGTACAAATACAAACTACCATTTATTTTTTTATTTGTATATGTGCAGGGCTTTTGCCTTTGCATGTACTGTAAGTGTACTGCTTGCATTGTGCTAAATTTGTGCACACATGTGCAGTGCCTCTTGGAGGCCAGCCAAGACGGATCAGATCCCTGGAACTGGACTGTTAAGGGTTAGGTTGGTGACTGGGCTTGTGGATTTCTGCAGAAGCAGCCTCTCTGCGTTACTGGACCATCTTTCTGGCTCCTAGCCATACCATTTTTAATGAGTGACTTTTTGGACACTTCAATTGGTATCATGTTTTTGAATCACTGCTTCACCCCCACCCCTTACATTTAGGAAATAGATATGTACACTAGAAAAAGTAAATGTTAATAGGGCTTAGGAACAAACAACCAAACCACCATCCATCTCTAACCTTCTGTGCCCTGTAGGCCTCTGTCCTTTTCTTAGTGGTCCTTTGGTTTTCTGAGAATATTTCCTAGCG
Organism: Rhizomys pruinosus; assembly: GCA_009823505.1. Taxonomy (NCBI): domain Eukaryota; kingdom Metazoa; phylum Chordata; class Mammalia; order Rodentia; family Spalacidae; genus Rhizomys; species Rhizomys pruinosus. The sequence goes on along the minus strand of VZQC01012009.1, from coordinate 187,868 downwards.
GCTCTAACATGGTCGATTCTGCCATTTATTCTGGACTTGTGGAGCCAAGGGCCCTTCCTGTTTGTGTCTAGGCATTGTTCTATCCTTCATTATCCTGACGTGCTCTCTGTCCTCATCAGTTATACTTAGGGTTCTCGGTAGCCTTCCTGGGCCGACATTTTCTTCTCCTTTCTTTGTGTCATACTATGTTCTGTTTTCGTGGTGGGATTTCTTAACTTTAATCATTAAAGAGTAAATGTCCTTGTGGGTTGTGTTGCATACTTTTTGGAACTCTCTCATTCTCCCTTAAATTTCTTTACCTGCTAGCATCCATGCTTCTCTCTGGGCTCATTCCATGCACCCTCACATCTCTGCTAGAAATGGCAGTTGTTCTTTCTACAGATGCTGTTTGCATGAGTCTGTTCCTTCTGTCCGAGATCCATCTTTTTCCTGTTTGGTTGCTATAGTCTCCCCTCAGTAGTGCTGGAGGCTCACATGAAAAACATTTCCAGTCTGGGTCTGTAGATGGTGCTGAGGATTCTGGATGTCTTGTTCTTTTCTTTCTTTTTTTTTTGGTTTTTGGACAGGGGTCTCCTGTAGCGCCCAGCTGTCCTGGAATCGCTCTGTAGACCAGGCTTGGCCTCTTGAACTCACAAAGTCGCCTGCCTCTGCCTCTGAGTGCTAGAGTTAAAGATATGCACCCCATGCTGGGCTGTGACTGAGGATTCTAATTGCCCCCATTGCTAGATTTGGGGGACAGTTTTACAGACAACAAAAGGGAGGCCTCAGGCATGTCTTGCAGTTCACCCTCAGCACTAAGCCCAGCCATTTAATTCTCTCATGTTTCATTGAGGACTGGCTAGGCTGGTTATCCTCCATCCCTTAATACCTGTTGACATTACTTTGGTAATGGTTGCTTAATTGCTCCTATTCAGTTTGGTGTACGATTGTGTGTTTGCTGTGTTCCTTCGTCCATGTGCTGTGTGTGTGTGTCTGTCTGCTGTGTGTGTTGGTTGTTTTTCAGGGCCATCTATTCCGTTGTGTTTTTTTTTTTTTTTTTTTTTTTTGAGATATTATCTCACTGAACCTGTTCCTAGCAATGTGGCTTGGCTGGCTGGACAGGGATCTCCAGGGAGCCCGTGTTCCTAGCTCTCGTGGATTACAATGTACCACATACTTGCATTTTTAATGATATACCAATTCTTCTTTTTTGTCTTTTCAGTCTTTCTCGAGAGACAGGGTCTCCTATGTTAGGCCCCAGCCTGGCCTGGAATTCTCTCTGTTTGCTCTGTAGACCAGGCTGGCCTTGAACTCACAAAGATCCACCTGTCTCTGCCTCCCAAGTGCTAGGATCAAAGGCGTGCACCACCACACCCGGCTCCAATTTTCATAAATATAATTTGATGGTATTTAGGTCCCCTCCCCTGTCCCACCTCCCTTATTGCTCCCCTCATCCAATTTAATGTACTCTAATATGTGCCTATATAGTCTAATTTGTGTCCCCAAATGTCCTTCAGTGTGGGTCCATCCACTGGTGCCTGATTAATCTACCAGGAGTTCCATGTTCGAGAGAGGCCCTCCCAGCAGCCACCTGTTACCACAGTCTCCTTAGGTGGGGTTGGAGCTTCTTCACACTTCCTATGTCTATGCTGGTTTTTCTGGTTTGAGCTGCCACAGGCCTCGTGCCCGCTGTTACCGCTGCTGCTTATGCGCATGCAGCAAGCACTTACCAACTGCGCTGTCTCCTTAGCACTCAGGCTGGAGCTTATTTTTAATTAATATTTTCTTTAAGTGTGTGTGTGTATGTGTGTGTGTACATGTGCATCCATGGGCAAGCATGTGCCATGGAACCCATGTGGAGGTCAGAGGACATCTTGAGGGAGTTTATTCTTTTCTACTGTGAGGGTCCTGGGGATTGAACTCAGGTCACCAGGCTTGGCAGCAGTTGCCTTAACCCACAGAGCCATGTCTCCAGCCCTAAATTACCATTCAAAATCAGCCATTTAAAATCTGGGTTTTGAGGCTGGAGAGATGGCTCAGTGGTTAAGAGCGCCGACTGCTCTTGCAGAGGACCCGGGTTCGAGCCCTAGCACCCACATGGCGGCTAAGAACCATCTTTTTTTTTAATTTTTTAAATTTATTTTTGTATGTGTATGAATGTACTGTCTACATGCAGGTCTGTGCACCCATGTCGTGCAATGCCGCGGAGGTCAGAAGAGGGTCTCAGATTCCCCTGGAACTGGAGTTCTCCTGGAATTGAAGTTACAGACGGTTCTTAGCCACCATGTGGGTGCTGGGGATCGAACCCGGGTCCTCTGCAAGAGCGTCGATGCTCTTAACCACTAGGCTATCTCTCCAGTCCCTCCAACACTAATGTTTAACTGATAGCCCAGTAACCTGCTTTGAAAAATTAAATTGTGAGTTAAACCAGATCAAATATCTCTGTGAAGTTTATTTTGTTTGCTGCTGGTTTTAACTTTGATTTCTATAAGTAGTCATAATCCCAATCAAATTCATAATCTCTGTACCGAGAGACAAAATATACGCTGTCTATCCAATCAAGCCTACAGACGGACACAAAAATACGCCGAGGCAGGCTACGCGTGTGCGAGTTTTGGAAGTTCCCTAACCAAGTTGTGTGCCAACAGTGAGCCCACCAGTGCAATGGCTCAGTCCAAACCCATGATCAGACACACACAGCCCTGGTTAAAATCAGGCCACAAAATAATGTGGGAAAAGGACTTGTATAGAGGGTGTGTGTGCTGTTGTTGTATTGTTTGTGTGTTGTGGTGTGTGTGGTGTGTGCTGTGTGTGTGAGAGAGAAGAGAGAGAGAGGAGAGAGAAGATGAAGAAGAAGGATGGGAGAATAATCAGAACTGCCATGTATTACATGTATGAAATTATCAAGACACAAATTTTTTTTTAATTTTATTTATTTTTCTGTATGTGTAGAATGTACTCTCTGCATGCAAGTTGTGCACCCGTTCGTTCCAATGCTGCGGAGCGTCAGAAGAGGGTGTCGACATTCCTGGAACTGGAGGTCTCCTGAATTGGAGTTTCAGACGGTTCTCGCCGCCATGTGGGTGCTGGGCGATCGAACCCAGCGTCCTCTGTAAGAGCGGTCGGCGTCTTAAATGCTAGGCCATCTTCTCCAGCCCATAAATAACAAATTTAATCAAGAAAGAGTTATTAGCCCAGGTGCAGGATACACATACATTTTTTATTTATTATTTATTTATTTTTATTTTTATTTAATTGGTCTTTCAGGACAGGCGTCTCCCTGTAGCCCCAGCTGTCCTGGAATTCACTCTGTAGACCAGGCTGCCTTGATCCGAGCAAAGATCCACTCTGCCATAGTGCTTAGGTATTAACAATGAGCATGCGCCACCTGCAACACGGCTGGCACATACATTCTATATCCAGTCACTTACGGGAGAGCTATACCTACGTGGAAGTTTTGCCAGGACCCCCTAGGGGTGTGTGTGTGTAGCCAGAGTCCAACTCACAAACCAAAACAATCAAAGGCAACAAAATGAGAGTGAAGCATTACTGTTACTCTCCTTTAGAGTGAAGCGTTACTGTTACTCTCCTTTAGAGTGAAGCGTTACTGTTACTCTCCTTTAGAGTGAAGCGTTACTGTTACTCTCGTTTCTCATACTGGGGAAACAAGGCTCAGAGAGGTCATTGAATCAGGTCATGCAGGTCATGGTTGGAAGGAGCCAAGGCTCAAAGCCAGTGTTTGTGGCTGTTGGGTCCCTGATCTTGACCACCACTCTCTCCTCCCCCATGAGGTAAGGATATCTCCTAAGGTTGGTCCAAGGAGTATTACATGGGATGGTCCATGTAAAACCCCAGCAGAAGGGCTGGAGAGATGGCCTAGTGGTAAGAGCGTCGACTGCTTCTTGCAGATACCTGGGTTCGATCGCCTAGCACCCACATGGCGGCTTGAGAACTGGTCTTAACTCCAGTTCCAAGAAAACAGATACCCTCTTCTTTCAATCTCTATATATATTCTATCGCTTGCACAAAACCTACATGCACAACAGTTACACTTTCATACACATAGGAAAATTAAAATAAAATATTTTAAAAAAAAAATTTTAAAAACCAGCAGAAGAGCTAGCCCAAGAATGCCGGGCACCACATGTGGCTACATCTCTATTTCCACTATTATTACGGCAGCAAGGGACCCGACAAGGGGTTGACCCAAAGCCTCAAGATGTGGGTGTGGAGTTCCTAGAGATTTTAAGCCCCACTTACTCATCCTGAAAACCTGTGGTGCCCTTGACTGGGAAAAGAAGCCTTAGGGGAGAGCAGGTGTAGAACTGCACGCGGAGGAAGTAGATGGGGCAGGTGCCCAGGGTGCTGAGGAAGAGGGTGGGGCAGGTGCACAGCTGCAGGGAGCACTTCCATCACCCAGCCAGCCTGCCATCCAGAACAGAGGGGACAGCAGACACTGCAGACAGAAAGCTAGAGAGGAGGCCGCAGCAGTGACCACCGACCTGAACCAGGAAGGAAATCTGCAGCGTTGGGGAAGAGGGACTGCAGGCCTAGGAAATGAGGTTGCAAAATGGTGGAAGGTTCAGCCTAGATCAGAAGTAGAACTCAGATTTATTTTTAAGCCTTGCAGACATTTCCTGGTCTCTATGCAATCCTTTTAAATTTCAACTTATATTATTATTCATTATTATTATATTTTTTATGGTATGAGTGTACTGTCTGCATTGTTAGGTTTGTGCACCCGTTGTCATGCAATGCTCGGAGTTCGAGGGTCTATTATATATAACGAACTCCCTGACAAAAAAGATGGTCTTTATGGCCTGGAGAGAAATCAAATCCTAGCGGTTAAGAGCACAGACGCTCTTTGCAGAGGACCCGGGTTCGATCCCCAGCCACCCACATGGCGGCTAAGAACCGTCTGTAAACTCCAACTCCAGGAGAACCCACATGAGTTCCAGGGGAATCTGAGACCCTCTTCTGACCTCCGCAGGCATTTGCCACGACATGGGTGCACAGCACTGCATGTATACTAAGTTACATTCATACACATACAAAAATAAATTTAAAAAAATTAAAAAAAAAGAGATGCTCTGTACCGATCCGCTCAAATCTGTGTCTTGCTAGTGGCTTCAATAGCCCGTCGGTTCCTCTGCTCGTCCCATAGTAGCTAGGTTCGCCGCTCTTCAACCACTGAGCATCATGCCGTCCAGTGCCGTCAAAACCCGATGAATTGTTAATTATGCGTGATTGTTGAATGGGTGGGAGATGTTATGGCTGGTGAGGATCATGGTGGCTTCGTGGGTTAAGATGCATCTGCGTGTCATCAAGCCTTGGTAATCTCTGTGTAGCATGTGCAATGCCCCAGGGACCCACACAGTGATAAAAAAGAACAAATTCCTTAGAGGTATCCTCTGACCTCCATCTTTATGTGTTTTTTTCCCATTTCACTGATTGTCTATGCGCTCTTAGCTGCACTGAATGCACTCGTTTCCTTGTACGACACCACCACAATCGATGGACATCGCTAGGCACACTACCTGTGACTAGGGAATATACAGGGTGAGAAGCCAAGTGTATACTCTCCTCTCTCACGTGGGATTAATAAATAACAAAAGATAGAGCTCCAGCAACTAGCCAGTCACACTTCATGCCGCAGGTTATTTCACTGTCTAGGTAGGGGTGTGTAAGTGCTAAATGCGTGCATTATCTGCGCATAATAAATGCTCCAGCTTTCTGGTAATATCAGCGTGCAGCGAGGGCCTGTGCAGTCAAACCAAAAACCATCCTAGTTCTAACCGAAGGTTCCTTTTCATAGGTACCAGTGTGAAGAAAAGCTACCAAACCCCACCTAAAGGAGGGACCCTTCGTGGTAGTAGCGACTTGTGCTGACCCTCTCTGCGCGATACATGGAACTCCTGGTAGATAATAAGCAGGGCTACCAGTGAATGGACCCACAACATCGAAGACATTTTAGAGAGGGACACAATATAGACTGATACTTAGCAAGCATATTATAGTACATTAAATCCTGGTGAGGGGAGCCAGATAAGGGATGTTGGGACAGGGGAGGGGACCTAGAATACCATATATTACTATTATATGAAAATTGGAGCCGTGGCCTCCCATGCTTGCACGGTCTCATAAATTGAATCCAAGCCACTTGGGATGCATAGACAGGTGGATCTTTGTTTGAAGTTTCTAAAGGCCACAGCCTGGTCATCCTATCAGAGCCAAGTTCCAGGCCAGCCACCATCTCAAAAACAAACAAAAAAAAAAAAAAAAAAAAAGTACCAAAAAAAAAAAGAAAAGTGGTAAATATTCAATTAAATAAAAAAAGCAAGTATTTGTGGTATACACTTGTAATCCCACGGAGGAGGCAGAGACACTGGCTCCCTGAGCATCCGTCTGTCCAGCCAGCCAAGCCAACATGCGGCTAGCGAACATGTTCAGCTTGACGATAATATCCAAAAAAAAAAAAAAAAAAAAAACCAACAATAAGATGGCGCCTGAAAAACAACATACCACATCACACACACACACACACACACACACACACACACACACACACACACCTGGGAATAGGAGCAATTAAGCAACTCATTACAAAAGTAATGTCAACAGGTATTAAGGGATGGAGGATAACCAGCCTAGCCAGTCCTCAATGAAACATGAGAGAATTAAATGACTGGGCTTAGTGCTGAGGGTGAACTGCAAGACATGCCTGAGGCCTCCCTTTTGTTGTCTGTAAAACTGTCCCCCAAATCTAGCCAATGCGATTACTCCGCACGCGCAACATAACTAAACCCTGTTCCTCCCGCTGGAGGGGATTTCAGCAATTAGAAATCCTTCAGCACCCAGCCAGGGCTTGGTGGTGCTTGCCTTTTAATCCTAGCACTCAGGAGGCAAGAGGCAGGCGATCTTTGTGAGTTCAAGGCCAGGCACATATTTGCAAGAGCAGAAGTCGTGCACAAGATCCTCCACATAACAACGAGATTCAAATCTTTGTCAAAAGGATCGAAGGAAGACCCTACTAACGAAAATCAGACTCCACATGCATGAACATACACAAAGAAACAAAACAGTACGACATGAGTAGTATAATCCAGTATTTAATTTTATCTTTCTTCATAGCAACCATTTTTACTTACATACCCATACTGGTGATAATGGTTTATATAACAATGTTGATGGTACTCTTCCATGATAGGCTGACTATCATGTTAGGTGGAGCACGGCACATGTCGTAGCTCAAGGTCAGAGTTCTCAACAGAAAAGTGACAAGAAAAGAAAGAAAAAAGGGTGTTGGGATATCGCTCTCTGTCGGACAGAAGAACAGACATCTTCATGCGAAACGAGCCATCATGTAGAAGAAGATACAACTGCCAATTTCTAGAACCAGAGATCTGGCTGAATTGTAGGCGGGTGATGTATATGAGCCCAGAGAAGCATGGGATGCAAGCAGTAAAGAGAGATTTAGAGGAGGTAGAGATTGAGAGAGTTTCCAAAAAAGTATGCAAAAACAAACCACAGGAGGTGGAATCATTTACTCTTTTAATGGAGTTAAGAGTTAATGAAATTCCCCACAAAACAGAACATGTATGACACAAAGAAAGGAGAAGAAAATTGCACATAGTGAAAATGTCGGCCTCGAGGACAGAGGCTACCAAGGAACGCGTGAAATAATCACTAACCATGGTAGAGCGGGGAGCAGGAAAGTAGCCTCGCGATGTCCCGAGTGTTATAGTAAGTCCATGCAACCAATGCCAAACCAAACAGAAGAGAGGCGCCTGGCCTCCCAGACCCCGGTCCAGAATATGCAGAATCGATCCCATTTAGATGCCGACTAGTGGGAAATTTCTCAGAAACAAAGGGACCACTTCTAATAGAAAGAGACAGCAGGCCTAAACAGGTCACAGAGGGTGGCTGAATGATGGTGGGTGTTGTCTTTGTTTCCTTATAAGGCTCCTTATAACATTTACTTATTTCTAGATGTACATATCTATTTCCTAAATGTAAGGGGTGGGGGTGAAGCAGTGATTCAAAAACATGATACCAATTGAAGTGTCCAAAAAGTCACTCATTAAAAATGGTATGGCTAGGAGCCAGAAAGGAGGATGCGAGTGCGGGCTACGAGCAGTAGGTCTGCTCTTTGCATGCAAAGCCAGGTCCCACAGGCCCGTCAGACACTACCGACAAGCCTCTTTTAACTTCCAGTTCCAGGGGATCTGATGGGCCTCTTCGCCTCCACAGCTACATGCACACACAAATGATGAGCTGCAATCTCCGCCACCATGCACATGTTTAACACTTTACATTAACCATGACAAAAAGGCAAACGCAAGAGCTAATGTGCAAAAATATACAATGAAACAAAAATTTCCAAACATGAGTATGGTTTTTATCTTGTATCCCCATAAGAGAGCTTTATAAAGCTTACTTTCTTAGTAAAAAGTGAAAAAGTAGTTAACAACAATGAAGTCAATGGGATTTTTATATTTTGGAAGTTATAATATGGATTAGTGTATAGAGGCCACCAAAAACCAACAGAGGGAAGAAATATGCTGTGGTAAGTCGTTGGAAAGAATGATACTTTTAGTACAGACACCCCCTACTTTTTTTAACCCTCTTCTATTTGTTGAATTGACATGAGCGCGACAGGGGGCTAGAAAAGCTAGGCAGCGACTGAGAAGAAGTCTAACGGTCGAACTTCTAAGAAGGAGTCACCTGAGGATAGATTGTAACAGAGAGAAGAGGGCCACTTGATAGTAGTTCTAGCATGGAAGGTCGGCCCATGCCAGGACATTGTGAACTACCGCTAGAAACAGATCCTCCTGAATATCCCCAGCTTTTCTACTAGAGATATCAAAAGACTCCTACGCTGGCAATACAGAGCACCCTATGTCCATTCACATTGCAATTATCTATAAATCCATCTACAACTTAATTTTAGAGGTGCATCAGTTACATATTTTTACTCAGTAAACAATGTTTCCAATGCAAGTTCATTCAATATATGAGCTGTATGCGTATCACAGCTGCCCTTCTATCTTTTGTCACAACAGATAGACAGTTTTTAGATGATCTATTTAAGGTTCTGAGCAGAGTGTCTTAAGCTCAACATGGCAGAGTTATAAGTAGTGGAATATGAGTATATGTTCAGAGCGCATGCCAAACCAAGTCCAATAAGATCTTGGAGTCTCTCATACGCCCCAATAACCCCACGACTGGTTGTCGCAATGTTGCTTCAGAGTAATAGAGAAGAGCAGTGCCACCCCCGGATGTTGAGCCCTCCTTCCTTGGCGCACACATGGGCGCCGTCTAGAGGCTCCTACCACTGTGGCTGATGCTTTTGAGACATTTCCTGGGCGCTTTGCATCATCATCCTGGAGGGAGTGTACATCTAGGTAAATTAAAACTTTCAGGCAGTACATCAGATACTTGACCAAAGCAAAACAGAACAGGACCAGTTGACTAACTGAAGTCTCCTACCCACCTTCTTATATTATCTTTTTTCTTTTTCCCTTTTCTATAAGGAGACGAGAGGAGCGTCAGAGACCATTCCTTCATATAGACCTTGTATTCACTAGGGGAAAGTTCTTGTCATAGCCCGCTTACTGAGAGTTACTGCATACCAGAAGTGAAGTCGTTTTCTGTGGATCCCAACGCGAGATCTAGCCTGCCGTACTGCCCTGACCCCTGCATGCGAGACAGAGCAGCCACTGAGCGTTACTAATGTGAAAGATTGTGTTGCGCCATACACATGGTTCTATACCACCACATATCTCCTATGTGGGACTAAGCGCACCGTCACACAGTAGCACATGTAACTTTCTCGGTCCATATTCCTTGGCTGCCTCGTGCATTCAGGAAGGTGCTCCCTAAGACTGCGGATTTCATGGTAGCACAATACGTGAAGGATCCATAGGTAAGTCTTTAGCTCAAAAGACCAAGACTCTAGGGCTTTGTAGCGAGTAGTTCATGGGTACACCCGTATCGCACGAGACAAACTGTAATATCAAGTTAGAGCGCGGTTCACTACTGTAAGCGATCTCTTTAAAATGAATGAACTTTAAACATAGGTATAGAATAGCAACTTACATTGCTTTATATTGAATGAGCTATTCGTAAAGCCCGTGAGGTTCAAGTTACAGGCCGCATGTGGCTATCATTAGTGATCACCCCATGCGCCAATCCAGTGATTAGCGCGATTTATAATCGTGTGCATTTTAGTGCGTACATTATCTATTGTATGAACAGCCAGTGTTAGTTTCATATTTTTGAAGATGGTCAACCAGATATGATCACATGAACATAGCTGGGAGCCCTCGCAGTATAGTATCATCTTCTATCCAACTGAAAGTTTCTAAGCACATCCTAGACACGCATATAAACTTCAAACATTTAATAAGTTTCAATAAAGTTCATGATATAAGCAGGAACAAACTTCCCAACGAGAGTGTGGGAGGAAAACCTTCACCGCAGATACACATCTAACAACAGAGCTGCATTGGTGATTTTCCAGAATATATAAACCTACTCAGAAAACAACAAAGAAGGTTATATATAAAGACAACGTTATGGACCACTAAAAAGACAGAGACAAAGAAGCTGATAAAAACCAGATCCAGTGATTTAGGAGAGGACATTCATAAGGACTGAAAAAAAAATCTGCTATATATATAAATATGTGTTAGTTATTCAGGACGTGCAGTTGCTCGAGTGGAGTATACATATTCGTGTTTCTTATCTTATGTTTTATATAGTCTTGTTTTTTTTTTTTTTTTGTGTTCCTTTTTTTTTTTTTTTTTTTGAGTCATGGTCTCCCTTTAGTTCCAGCTGGCCTGGGAGCCTCACTCTGTAGAAACGGGGCTGGCCTTTGAACTTAGAGAGGATCTTCCTGGCTCTGCCTCCTTAAGTGCTCAGGTTAAAGGCATGCTCCACCACTTTTACTTTCTTAAAAAATGAACAGGAGCTGGGGCTGGTGGCCCAAGGTAGAGCAGGCAGCATCCTGTGAAGTTCAAGGCCAGCCGAATCTACAGGTGAGTTCCAGGACTGCTCTGGCTACGATCTTCTTTTTTTTTTTCTTTTCTTATTCATCTTTAAAAGGCAAGAGTAAAAAAAAAAAAAAGTAAAAAAAAAAAAAAGGAAAGGGCGGGAGAGATAGCCTAGCGGTTAAGAGTGCCGCACTGCTCTTACAGAGACCCGGGTTTGATCCCCAAGAGAACACGTCTTTAAACTCCAGTTCCAGGAGAATTCCAATTCTAGGAGAACTCCGTTCCAGGGGAATCCGAACACCCTCTATGCAATTCTGCCACCACTCCCGAGCATTGCCATGACAACGCGGATGTCACGAAACCTGCGATTGGCAGACCTAGTAACAATCAAACTACTGACATTAAGCAATATAAAAAAAAATGATATAGAAAACATAAGCAACAAAAACAGATAGGTCTCAGTTATCTCAAGTCAGTTTCCCCTATCGAAGATTTATGACTTGAAGTGGGAGAAAATATAAGGAGATGCTAGACTATCGGGCCCTCTTCCTTGGACCGCTGTCATCATGTCAGCGAAGACTTTTGGTGGCCTTTCATTTTCTTACTCAGATTCCAGTGGACATTATATTTTGACTACGAACAAGTGACCCCAAGAAATCTTGTTTACTTTATCCACCGGCGCTGTGATCTTATTCCGTCTACAATTCTAGGTTAATAATCCCATTAAGATCATTGCTTGTATCATTGTATGTATAATAGGGTGAAGTATTTATTGTTGATTTTTTAGCCTAACACATAAAAAAGAAAATTAAAATAAAAAATTTTAAAAAAATAAGGTGGTTTAGCATTCTGCAACACTATCACTAATAATTAAGGAAATGCAAAAATTAAAACCAGTCTTTTATAAACTCAGATAATAATCGTATCGGTGCTGCCCTACAGATTGTGTCAGTTAGTGTACTGCACGACTCATTGAGGATCAAATAAAGCCATATAACATATGTATTTTACTCGATTGACACACCTATATTTGAGCTTAGAAAACTTAATATATACAAACTAGTTTGTCTATCAAGGCGTAAAGCTAAGATGTAACATACGTTGCCTTCGATAAACTCCAGTGACATGTCCTGTCCCTGGATCACAAGTGAGTTGTGCTTCCTCCCTTATTCTAAAATCCACTTTGCACAAAAAAGTTTCACTTGCTCCGGGGCGTATAGGTGGCAGCGAACTGATTGAAACTCATCATTCCATGTCCACTAATGGAGAAAAGCAGTGTGTTGGAGAACCAACCCTTGGAAAGATCTTCCTATCACCGGTTAATGTGAGACAATGACCACGGTCTCTAGGAGACAGGTTTCTGAACCCACCCATTTACCACTTCCTCGGGTGTTACTTTAGACGTTGAGAATTTCTACCCACAAGTATCCTTTCATTGTGAGGTGTTATCTCGCCTAGTGAGTATGTTGAGAAAGCTCAGCAAGCACATCCGGGTCAATTACAAATATTTGCACAGGTGTCAAAGTTTGCGTCATTGTGGAACCAGACTTGGTTAGGTGTGTGCAAAGCTTTCTTCTCGTGTGCACCAATAGGGACCACGACAACTGTCATCGAAGAGTCTAAGAAGGCGCAAACTGTATGAAAACAACAAAAAACACATAAAGATCTGTGNCCCCCCCCCCCCCCAGCATCCACCAGTTCAGTGAGTAGGGCCCTGAGAACCTCCCAGCCTGTGAGTGACTGATGACAGGCCATCTTGTTCTTCTCCCCAGCTTCTGGGTCTTCCATTCTCTCCCTCCTGAGTTCCCTAGGGTGGTGTAAGTGTCCAGCTCAGTACCTCACTTCCTCCCCATGCCTTGAGCAGCCCCAGGTCTCAGCACTCTCTGTTCACTGCAAACAGAGGATTCTCTGATTAAGGCTGAGAGTAGCTTTTATCTCTAGGCATAAACACAGATGTTTACATGGCAGTTTGACTCCAGGTCAGTTGAACTAAACAGCAGTAGTTAAGTTTCCCCGGAGGGCCTACAACCTCCCCAGCCTTGGGTTTTTACCTGGCATGTATTCCCTCCTGTGGAGCAGGCCCCAAATCCAATCCAAGAGTACTTTGTTATTCTCATGATACCTGCACTACTTACTACTGCACCAGGAGGCATCACCTGCCTGGCAGGTTGGCATTGTGGTTCACAGTGGGTAAGGTTGTGTATACCTCCCCTCCCTGCCCACCCCCCCAGCCTGCATAGCACCTTCCAGCACAATGAAAGTACTAACTATTAATGGTAAGATGGTTAAGAAAGTTTCTCTTAATGTAAATGGTGGGATTGCTATCTATTCTATTTTATTCGTGAATGCTGCTATTATTTCAGTTGTTAAAGGCCCAGAGAGGTTAATCTCACAGTTAATATTTCCCAGCCAGTATATTGTGGGGTTTGGACTTAAATCCAGGCAATCTTGACTCTAGAGTTAATGCCTTCTCTCTACCATATTTTATTACATTAAAATTTTTTTTTTAATTTAAGATGCAAGACAGGGGGCTGGAGAGATGGCTCAGTGGTTAAGAGCACCGAATGCTTTTGCAGAGGACCCAGGTTTGATTCCCAGTACCCACATGGTGGCTAAGAACCGTCTTTAACTCCAGTTCCAGAGCAATACGACTCCCTCTTCTGACCTCTGCAGCATTGCAAGACATGGGTGCACCAGCCTACATGCAGACAGTACACTCATACACATAAAAAATAATAATAAATTTAAAAAAAGATGCAAGACAGGACTTGACACGTATGGCAGAATGCATGAGTTCTGGTAAGTGGAGGATGGGTAGGGGAAGTTTTCTAATTTGTATTAAGAAATGTTGTGGGCTGGAGAGATGGCTCAGTGGTTAAGAGCGCCAACTGCTTTTGCAGAGGATCCGGGTTCGATTCCCAGCACCCACATGGTAGCTAAGAACTGTCTTTAAGCTGGGTGTGGTGGCACACGCCTTTAGTTGTAGCAGCCTTTAGTCCTAGCACTTGGGAGGCAGAGGCAGGCGGATCTCTGTGAGTTCCAGGCCAGCCTGGTCTGCAGAGTGAGTTCCAGGCCAGCTGGGACTCNCCCCCCCCTTCCTACCAGGCGCCTCCAACCTGGTACCAACTCTGACCAAGTCAGGGACTTTGGAGGTGTCCTTCTCTGATGTCTCAGTTGGAAAATGGAGACAAATTCTAGGCGCGAGGGTCGAGGTCAAGTCAAAGGGGATGTCTGAGTGAGAGGGGCTCGGGGACGGCTGGTCTCAGTGCCTCCATGTGTCAGGCAATGTTGTAGAGCTGAGGTTCTGGTGATAGTCCAGGCATCCTGGACCCTGCCACACTGATGCTATGTGTTCCCAATGGCAGGCCAGTGAGACAGAGGAGAATGGATCAGACAGCTTCATGCACTCCATGGACCCTCAGCTGGAGAGGCAGGTGGAGACCATCCGGAACCTGGTAGACTCGTACATGGCCATCGTCAATAAGACGGTGCGGGACCTCATGCCTAAGACCATCATGCACCTCATGATCAACAATGTACGTGCATCTTGGGTGTGGGAGAGTCGGGGATGGTCCTGTGGAAACAGGCAGGCATGCAGCCAGGTTGGCCTGGGGAGACACTGGTTTGCTCAAGGAGACCAGGTCCAGAACAGACCTGCCCACCAGAGACAGAAGGGGCACAGTTCAGTGGTCAAGCTTGAGCTTGGAATGCTGGGTTTGGTCCCCGGCACCACAAACAACAAAACCCTTGATTTAACTTTTTATTACAAGCTGGGCGTGGTGGTGCACACCTTTAATCCCAGCACTCGGGAGGCAGAGGCAGTTGGATCTCTGTGAGTTCAAGGCCAGCCTGGTCTACATAGTGAGTTCCAGGACAGCTAGGAATAAAGGGAGATCCTGTCTCAAGAAGACAAAAAAAATTTATTACAACATTTATTTATTTTGGTTGAGGGGAACACACACCACAGAATGCCTGTGGGAGCTTGAGGGAAGCCATTCTTGCCTCCAGCTTTGTCCGGGGACCACACTCACATCTTAAGGCTTGGTGGTAAACATGTATAAGTATTCTCCTGGAGAGGCCGGAACCTTCATCTCTTGAGAATCTCAGATATTTCTTTGAAAGTCACAGAGCCAGGCTGGAGAAATGGCCTACCTTAAGAGTGCTGACTGCTCTTGCAGAGGACCCAGGTTCGATTTCCAGCACCCACATGGGGGCTGAGAACTGTCTTTAACTCCAGTTCCAGGGGAATCCAACGCCCTCTTCTGACCTCTGCGGCATTGCACGACATGGGTGCACCAACCTACATGCAGACAGTACACTCATACACAAACAAGATAAATAACATTTAAAAATTAAAAATATTTTAAAAAAAAAAAAAGAAAATCACAGAGCCAAGAGACAAACCTGTGGCTTGGTAAAGAAGCAGGACCTCGGGCTGGAGAGATGGCCTAGCAGTTAAGAGCGCCGATTGCTCCTACAGAAGACCCGGGTTCGATCCCCAGCACCCACATGGCNAGATTTAATGAAATCCCAATTAGAATCCCAAGAGTTTCTTCACAGGCCTGCAAAAAAAAATCCTCAATTTCTTTGGAAAAAACAAAAACCCCGATGGAAGCAAAACAACCCTGAGCAAAAAGGAGCAATACAGGGGGGGGGATTATATTCCAACATCCAGATCCTTTAAACTATACGGGCTTATAGTCATAAAAGACCAGCTCTGGTACTGGCACAAACAGAAGTTGACCATGGAATAAACTGAGATCCAAAACCTTGAGCTCCTCAATACAATTTCAGCCACCTATATTTGACAAGGGCCAAGAAGACACCCATGGAGAGAAATTGACAGCATCTTCCGCAAGTGGTGTTAGGCAAATACTGGATCACATGTAGAAGAATGAAATTAAAACCCCTACCTCTTGCACCTTATACAACAGTCAACTCCAGATGGATCAAAGGACCTCAACGTGAACACCCCAAACTCTGAGACGGTGCTAGAATAAAAGAAGTTGGTAGCACTACAAGCATAGGCTTAGGAAAAGACTTCCTAAATCAGACAGCCAGCTCCACAAGAAATATATAGACAATTGACAAATGGGACCCTCATTAAACTAAAAGCCTCTGTACATCAAAGGAAGCAATAAATGAAGTGAGGAGAAGACCCACAGTGTGGGAGTGAAACCTTCACAGCAGATACATCTGGACAAAGCATTAATTTCCAGAGTATACAGCTACTCAAAAAACAAAGAAAGAAACCAGAAAAGAAAAACAAATGATCATTACAAAGATGGAAGCATACGATCTGAATCGAGGACTTCACAGAGGGGGCGTTAGAGATGGATGAAAAACATCTTAGGAAGTGTTCAACATCTCTGATTATTAAGGAAATGCAAATTCAAACCAATATGAATATAGCACCTTACTCCAATAAGACTGGCCTAGGATCAGGAACACGAATGATACCAAGTGCGGAGAGGTTTTGTGGGGAAAAGGGGAACACTCATTCCATTGCTGGTGGGAAGTAAACTTGTACAGCCACTTGGAAAGCAGTGTGGAGAAACCCTTAAAAGACTCCAATGAGCCTTCATTTGACCCAGTCATACCATCCTGTGTATATAACAACAAGACACATCTTACTGAAAGATACATGCACCGCTATGTTTACTGCGCTCTGTTCTCAATAGCAAAAAGCTGGACCAGCCCAGGTGCCCTTCAACTGACGATGTGGATAGAGAAAATGTGTAATGATACAATGGCATACTATGCAGCAGTAAAGGGTGACATCATGAAATTTGGCCACGGTAACAATGGATGGAGGGAAGAGACTTATTGTTAAGTGACAGTAAACACATTCCCAGCACAACAAACGCCAAAATGGTTTTTGTCCCGTATATGTGTCGATTGCTAGTACCAACAACCCAGATATAAAAATTTTCCCATGGAGAGGGAGACCATAATAAGAACAACAGAAAAGACTGCATCAGAAAATGGACTGAAATTGGTGAATTGCGAACGGGGGGTGGGGTGGGAGAGGGACACAGGTGAATATTCGATTAAGGCATATTTCATTGACGTGAGTTCAGCAAGTACCCAGGTTCGCCTAGACACTGTCTACAGACACATGGTTGTTTTAGGACTTAGTAAAAGTAAACGTAAACATGTGTATATTAAACAACATGGTTTACAGACTCTGATAAAACTGGTAATGCATCTGAATTTAAAAATGGGAGAATTAATCGCTGTTGCCCACATTTGCTTTTACATAAAATCTGTCTAGCGAAAGAACTTTGGGATTGTGCCACATACAAATGTTCTTATAATTTCTCGGTTGTACAGTATCACTTGTAGCATTCTCTTTACAGATGATTTAACGTAAAATTAAGTTTGCTTTCCCAAGTTAATCATATATTGTCACCCAAAACAACATGGGTGAATTTGATGAATGAAATCTGTGCCTTGACTCCACCATATAGTCATGTATAATACAACTTTCTTCTGGAGACTCCTACGCTAAAAAAAAGGGGGGGGGGGGGATTACAGAAAGACATGAAACCTTTTCTTCAAACCCTTGCAATTCAAATCTTTAAAACTAACTATGGGAAGGAAAAGATTTGTTTGTTCCAACAGACCAAAACGTTCACCAACTTAACGGCTGAGATATTCTTTTTTTTAAAAAAAAAAAAAAAAAGATACAGGTTTGCATTGAGTAAAAAGTGGCAATGGAAAGGCTGCCCCGTCTGAACATCAAAGGAAGAAAAAGCCTCCGATTGCCATAACCATCTAAACCCCTCTGTGGATTTCCTACATGTAACAACTAGTTATATGAGCCCTAATGAAACTTATCTTCTAGTGACCCACAAAGGTTCTTATATGAGAGACTCTTGCCTCCCACCCATAGAACAAGGAGAAATAGACAATGATGAGGTCGCTCCCCAACTGTAAGTTGGAGACAAATATTATAGAGGTAATCTCTTGTTAAACTGGTATAACTGCTTTCGTTAATTGACTACTAGACCCATGGGCGACTGTGGAAGGGATTACTCTCTGTTCAGAACCAAAAATATAATACTAAAGTCCTAGGGCTTTGCACTCAGGCAAAATATATAATACAGGAGAGAGTAGATGCAGAGACTGCGATGAGATTGAGATAGAAGTCAGCCTTTTCAGCATGGATTGTTCTACCAGTGGGATGTTGGCCCAGGGTCCAGGCCCCCCCAAAAAGGTAAAGGGTTCTCCTGCCTTAACGGTTGGGATAACTACAGGAGGAGAGAGGCACCAATAAGGTCCTGCTGCCGAAGACCTGAAGTTAACATTGGAGGGATGTATTGAGACCACACATTGCACATCCAAGTGTACAGATGGCCTCTGGAATGCCAGCAGCAGTGTTACCAAAGGCCACTAAACAATAACAAATATATGGTCTCCTCTGAGTCAGAGCAGACTCCACCGTCAGCACCCGCTCACCTACCTGCCTGCGAAACTACTGTGCAGCAGAGGAGCATGTGGCCTGTATATACCACAATCTAATTCGGGCTATTGGGCTCTCCCTCTGCGACCCCGAAATGACCCATGGCTGCTGCCCACAAGCTTATCCATCCCTCTATCAGGTTAGGAGATGTTATTATAGGCCACAGTAAGGACCTGTACTATTTAACAGGGGGGGAAAATGAAATTAAGGATTTAAACATATCCCAACATGGTCTATGCTAAAGTAAACCTACCATAAACTATTAGTGCTGCTTAAAACCTATTATCTAACTTCTGTGCTTATTAGTAAGACTCGAAAGGTTATTCCTGGACAAATGTCCGCCCATGAAAGGAACAGCCAGAATTGACCAGAGTCACAAGTCAATACAGCTCCAGATGAGAGTGGACTGTTTTACCTCTCACCACCTGTTGCCCCTTTTCTAAGCCTAGGGAACAACTGCGGAAGATTGGCGTGGGTGGCTGAAGAATGTAAGGGCTGCGATTTGATTGGGGTGAATGGGATAACACAGCAATGTAGTCTGGCTACTCAATTTGATCACTTGATAACAAACAACCTGCACCCCCCCACTGGATGGTGGGGTGCTGTAGGTGTTTGGGCACAACAGCCTGAATGAGTTTTGCAATGAAGGATGCTTGTACTCATGGATTACTCATATAGCTAACAAATGACAAAAAAAAAAACTAGAGAGAAAGAGCAGGACAGTTATGGCAGAATGCATGATCTGGGAGGGTGGGGTTGGCGTGGGGGGGGGGAAAGGAGCGGGAAAGGGAATAAGCCTGAAATGAAATGGAAAAATAAAAATGTTATGAAATGTTCACAAAGCATCAATAAAAACTAATTAAAAAAAAAATAGAAACTGTTCCATACATTGCTGAATAACTTAAGGAAAGCAAATATTCAAAACCACTTTGAGATATCATCTTACTCCAATAAGATGGCTAGGATTCAGGAACCACGAATGAGACCAAGTGCTGGAGAGGTTGTGGGGAAAGGGGAACACTCATACATATGCTGGTGGGAATGTAAACTTGTACAGCAACTTTGGAATAGCAGTGTGGAGAACACCTTAGAAGGCTCAAAATGAGCCTTCCATTGACCCAGTCATACCACCCTGGGTATATACCTCAAGCACATCTTACTGCAAAGCGTACATGAACAGATATGTTATTGCAGCTCTGTCAAATAGCACAAACCTGGGAACCCAGCCCGGTGTCCCTTCAAAAACGTGTGGTAGAGAAATGTGGTACATGTATATGGTGGAGTTCTATGCAGTGCTAAAGAGGGACAACCATCAATGCACTTTGCAGGTAAACGGATGGACCTAGAGACATTAGTTAAGTGAGTAACAGTCCCAGAAGGAAATTGACAATGTTTGTCCCTTCATTGTGGAGCTAGTACCAATACACCCAGATATAAATATTCTGCGTGGAGAGGGTGGCATAGTTCAAAGAACAAACAACCGAACAGACTGTATCAGAACACGGACTTGAAATGTGAACGGGAAGGGGGAGTTGGGGAGGGACACTAGGTGTTTATTCGATTAATGCTATATTAATTGACGTGAGTTCAACAAGTTACCCGTTTTGCCCTAGACCCTGTCTCCAGGTAGATGTTGTTTTAGGACTTAGTAAAGATAAATATGTGTATATTAAACAAAATTGGTTAGACTCTGATAAAAACGTGTAATGCATCTGAGTTAATGGAGATATAAATCATTTGTTGTCCAACATTGTTTTACATATAATCTGTAGAGCAATAAACTTAGGGATTGGCAATGCACAAATGTTCTCTATAATTTCTTTCTGTTGTTTCAGTATCACCTTGTAGCATTCTCTTTCAGATTGATTTCACGTAAAAATTAAAGTTGCTTCCCAAGTTATTCATATATAGTCACCCAAAACAACATGGGTGAATTGATGAAATCTGTGCCTTGAGTTCCCCATAGTATTTATGTCATAAACAACTTTCTTCTTGGAGATTCATGGGTATACTAAAAAAAGGGGGGGTTACAGAAGACATTGAAACCTTTAGGTCACAAAAACCTTACCATTCAAATCTTAAAACTAACATATGGGAAAAGATTTTGGGTTTCCACACCGGACAAATGTCACCAAACTTAAGGATGAGAAAGAAAAGACTACAGCCTTTGCATTTGAATAGGCATTTACCAGAAAGTGCCAACTGCAATGGTTGACCCGTCCTGAACGAATGAAAGGAGAAAAGCCTCAGATTGCTATAAAACTCGAACCCCTTGTGGGATCCTACTTGTACAACAACTATTTATAATGGTCCTAATGAAATTCACCTTTAGGTGCACACAAGGTTTTGATATGAGAGACTTTCTTGCTCCCCCCCCCCTAGAACCAGGAGAGGAGAAATATGATGATGATGAGATCGCTCTTCCAACTTAAAAATTGGAGACAACTATTCTAGATGGTAATCTCTTATAAAGCCTATAAATGCCTTCTTTAATTGACTAATAGGACATTAAGAACGTGTGACAAGGTTTTCTCTGGTTCAGAACCAAATATTATACTAAGTCCTTAAGCTTAAAGTAGACTTAGCAAACTATATATAATACAGGTGCTCTGACATCAGACAATGGAGTATTCTACCAGGGGATGTTGGCCAGGGGATCCCAAGGCCCCCACACAGGTAAAAGGTTCTTGCCTCTAAAACTGGATACCTGCAAGCAGAGAGGCGATAGGCCCTGCTGCCGAAGACCGACGTTAAAAATGGGAACAGATGTATTGAGACAAAAATGCAAGTGTCAGATGGCCTTGGAACACCAGGAGTGTTAACCAAAGTTCCACTAAACACCTAAAGCCACAAATACGGGTCTCTTGAGTCACGCAAGACTCCACCCATCAACACCAGCTACACTCTCACCTGCCTGGTATACTGTGCAGCAAAGGAGGCGCATATGTCTATATACCACATCTAATTGGCTATTGGTCTCCCTTGGAGGAATAACCCACTGGCTGCTGCCACCAAAGCTTACATCTTACAGTGTTAGAGATGTTATAAGCCACAGTAAGGATCTGGTCATATTTTAACAGGAAAAAAATTTTAATTCATGGATTAACATACATCCAAACCTATAGTGTCTAACACTACGTAACCTTACCATATCTATTAGTGCTGTTTAAAAAACCTATATATCTAATTGCTTGTGCTTCATTACGTAGGATCGAAATGTTTATTCCTGGACAAACTGTCAGCCCATGAAAGGAAACAAGCCAGAACTGACCAGGATTCCAAGAAACACAGCTCCAGATAGAGTGGACTATTTTTGCTTCTCATCCACCTGTTGCCCCCTTTTCTACGGCCTGGGAAAAATTGCGGAAGAGGGTGTGTGTGTAGAATGTCTCAGGGGCGATTGGGGGTGACATGGGTGAAACTACCAAGCAATGTAGTTCTGGACACTCATTTGATCAACTTGATTGAACATACACCCTCACCCCCCCCCCCCCCCCCCCCCCCCCCCCCCCCCCCCCCCGCTGAATGGTGGGACTGCTGTGTGGGGTTTGTGCACAACAGCCTGCAAATTGGTTTTACCAGAAGGAGTGCTTGTCACTCATGATACACAAGAAAAAAAAAAATAAAAGTGAAAAAAAAACTGAGAAAAAGATGCGGAAGCTTGGCGATGCATGATCTGGGATGGGGTGGGGTGGGGGGAGGGAAGGGAAAGGGAAATTATGCCTGAACTGATTGGAAATGATATATGAAATGCACAAAGCATTCAAAAAATGTTAAAAACAAGTGGTCTACATCAGTCCTCATTGTGAAAAAATACCACAGTTATCAACCCCACTAAGAATGCTGACCTATTGGGCTGGGTAGAGATAGTCTAGCGTGTTAAGAACACCAACTGCTCTTGGCAGAGGACCGGGATTGATTCCCAGCACACACATTGGGCCTAAGAACGTCCTGTAAAACTCAATTCAGGAGAACTCCAGTCTCCAGGCGAATCTGAGACCCTGTCTGACCTCCGAGGCATGCACGACACGGGTGCACAGATTCCTACATGAGTAAAGTAACATTCACTAACACACAAAAATAAACTAAAATAAAACAAAAAGATAGCCTGGGACTCTCATCAAAAAGCACAAAAGAGGGCTGGAGAGAGGTTCAGCGTTATTTAAGAACACTGAAAGTGCTCTTCCCAGAGGAACTGGGAGTGGTGTGCATTCCTTTAGTCCTCAGCAAACCCTGGAGTTCAAGAGTGTGGTGGATCTCTTGTCAGTTCAAGCCAGTGTGTGTCTATAGAGTTCCAGGCCACCTGGTGCATACAGCGAGATCCTGTCTCAAAAAGACCAAAAAAAAAAAAAAAAAAAAAAAAGCCAAAGAAACATGGTGTAAAAATGGGATTTGTATTCACTGTTGATAGGAAAATAGATGGTAGAACCACTTGTGGCAAGTATGGAGATTTCACAGAAATTAAACATAGACGTAACATATGACCCAGCAATCCATCTTCTCCCTAAAGAAATGAGCCCATAGTTAGTTTTAAGATTTGGATTGCCAAGGTTTTTTTTTGACAAAAGGTTTATTCAATCTCTCGTATCCATCCTTTTTTAATTTTAGGTTTTTATTTTTGACCATGAGTCTCACAAAAAGCAAATTTAATACCTATCGTGGTGGAGTCAGTCACAGATTTCATCAAGTTCAACCCATGCTGTTGGGTTACTGTTATGTATCAACCTGGGAAACCACTTTTTTTTAACATTAAATCATCCTAATGGTGAAAGAATTCTTGCCAGGTGTACTATAGGACAGCCAAATTATAGGAAACATTTGTTTTATACCCCAATCCCAAAGTATATTGTTATACAGTTTTTATCCTTAATCTAATGTGGACAAACAGCAATTTTATCACCAATTAACTCAATGCATTACCTTTTTATCAGCCTTTAATTACCATGTTGTTTAATATGCACATATTTTACTTTTACTAAGTCCATAAACACCTTGTCTCCTGTAGACAGAGTCTGGGTAAAACTGGATATTTGTTGAACTCACGTCAAATTAAAGCTGTGCACCAATTGAATATACAACCCGTGTCCCCTTCCCACCACCCCACCCTTCCCCGTTCACCATTTTCCAGTCAGTTATCTGATGCAATCTTTCTGTTGTTTTCTTTTAATATTGCATTCCTCTCCACAAGAAAAATTTATAACTGGGTTATTGGTACTAGCATCCACATTGAGAGATACCATTTGTCGTTTGTTTTTCTGGGACTGTGTTACTTCACTTAACATGATGATGATCTTCTAGCTCCATCATTTTCCTGCCAAAGTTCATGCTGTTGTCTTTCTTTACTGCTGCATAGAATTCCATTGTGTACATGTACCACCTTTTCTCTATCCACTCATCAGTTGAGGGGCATCTGGGTGATTCCAGTTTTTGCTATTGTGACACAGAGTGGCAATAAACATAGCTGTGCATGTATCCTGCAGTAAGATGAGTCTTGCGGTTATATACCCAGGAGTGGTATGATTGGGTCAAATGGCAGGATCATTTTGAGCTTCTAAGGGTTCTCCACACTGTTTTCCATAGTGGCTGCACAAGTTTACATTCCCACCAGCAATGGATGAGTGTTCCCCTTTCCCCACATCTCCATCAACATTGTTGTCATTTGTATCCTGATCCTTGCATTCTGATTGGTGGAAAAAATCTTTATGGTGGTTTTAATTTGCATTTCCTTAATTATTAGCGATGTTGAACACTTATTAAGGTGTTCTCAGCCATCTCTAATCCTCCTCTGTGAAGTCTCTTTCAGATCTTTGCTCATCTTCTGAGTGATTCATTCCGTTTTCTTTCTTCTTTGTTTTTTTTGTTTGTTTGTTGTTTGTTTGTTCCAACAGGCCAGAATATCACCAATTTAATGGCTGAGAAACGAAAATGCGGCTTTGCAGTGAGTAGGGTGACCAGAAAGTGCCAGCAGAAGGATGGAATCCTCTGGGCATTGAAGGGAAGAAATGCTCAGATTGCTGACAGACATCAGGACCCTCTATGGATCCTACTTGTAACAACGATTTTTATGAATCCTAATGAAGCTTCTTTTAGGTTCTGCAAAGGTTTTTTAATACAGGACTTTCTTTAACTCCCCCCTATAGAATAAGGAGAAATATGATGATGATGAGGTGAGTTCTCCAGCTGTAGTTGGAGCCAGCTGTTATAGAGGTATTCTCTTGTAAAATCGGTTACTCCTTCTTTTTTCTTCTTAAAACTGCCTTCTTTATTGACTAATCGACATAGGAACTGTGAAAAGGATTCTTATCTTCAGAACCAAATATAATGCTAAAGTCTCCTTAAGCTACGAACTTAAGCAAAATATATTATATAGGAGCTCTGACATCAACAATGGATTACTCTACCAAGGAGATGGTTGGCCAGGGATCCACAGTTCCCCACAAAAGTTAAAGGCTCCTTGCCTCCAAACCGGGATATCTGCAGGAAGAGAGGCGTAAGGCCTGCTGTTGAAGACCTGATATAAACATGGGAAGATGTATGGAGACTGCACTTGCAAGCATACGGATGGCCTCTGGAATGCAGAGAGTGTTACCAAAGCACTAAACCAATGAAGCAAATATGGGTCTCCTTGAGTCAAGCAAAACCCCTCCATCAGCACCAGCTACACCTCATCTGCCTGGAAATTGTGCAGCAGTGGCAGCCTTATGTCTGTATATCCCAAATCTAATTAATCTAATTGGCATTGCTTCTCCTTGGAGGAATAACCCACAGCTGATGCCACAAGCTCACATCCTCTAATGGTTAGGAGATGTTATAAACCACACGATACCCTGTCATACTTAACAGAAGAAAATTAATTCATGGTTAACATACATCATCAAACATCTGTGTCTATACCATAAAGTAACCTACCATAACAACTAGTAATGTTTAAATACTACTGATATCCAAATGCGAGTGCTTCATTAGTAGGACCAAAAGGCTATATATTATACTGTTTAAAATACCTATATCTAATTGATGTGCTTTCATTAGTAGGATTGAAAGGTTATGCATGGACAAGCTGGCACAGCCCAATGAAAGAAAAACAGCCAGAATTGACTAGAGACCAAGACATACTCCAGAGAAAAGTAGACTGTTGTGCATCTCATCCACGTGTGCCCCTTTTCTAAGCCAGGGGGAACAATCTGCAGAAGAGGAGACATGGTAGAATGTAAGGGCTGCGATGGGTGAAGCTGAAACTACAAACAATATAGACTGGACACTTCATTTGATCAACTTGATTGAACTACAAGCCTCCCCCTCTGCTGGATGGTGGGACCCATGAGCTGTTGGGTTTGGGCACAACTGCTCGCAAATTGGTTTGTTTGACATGAAGGATGCTTTTACTCACAACTTCACTTATTGTTAAAAATGAAAACACAACACCAACAACAAAAAAAAACAGAACAGAAAGATGCAGAAAAGTTATGGCAGAATGCATTATCTGGGATGGGTAGGGGTGGGGCGGGGTGAAAGGAAGGGGATATATGCCTGAACTGAATTGGAAAATGATGTATGAAATAGACAAAGCATCAATAAAAAAAGAAAAAAAAGAAAAAAAAGATTAAAAAAAATAAAAAATAAAAAAAGAAATGAGCCATAATTTATAAAGAACCTAAAAACTTTTTTTAATTTATTTATTTAATTTTATTTATTTATGTTTATTTATTTTATGTCTGCATGCAGGTCTGTGCACCCGTGTTGTGCAATGCCACGGAGATCAGAAGAGGGTGTCGGATTCTCCTGGAACTGGAGTTCTCCTGGAATTGGAGTTTCAGATGTTTTTTTGGCTGCCATTTGGGTGCTGGGGATCGAACCCGGGTCCTCTGTAAGAGCAGTCAGTGCTGTTAACTGCTAGGCCATCTCTCCAGCCCCAAGAACATAAAAACTTTTATGTTCATTATAGTACTATTTGTAACAGCCAAGGTGTGAAGGCAACCAAATCATCCATAATTTGATGATTATAGTGGTACTCATGTGTACATGCATTTAGGGCTGACCACTAGGGATTGGACAATTTATCAGGGAGCTCCTTCCTGACAAAACTGGTTCTCCCTCTCTCTGTAGTCACTGATCTTCACCTAGGCAAGGGGACATGAGAAATTTCTCCCATCCACATGGGCCTGTCAAGTGTTGTGGTCAATTACACAACACTTGACAGGTGTTGTTTAGACAACCACACTGTTGATATTTCATGAGCACACTTTGCCTGTCATGTCTGGAATACATTATCCTGGTTCTCAGACTCTTGTAAATTTTCTTCCCCCTCTTTCACAATGCTCCCTCAGCCTTGATCAGGAGTTTCATTGTAGGTGCATTAGTTGGGGCTGGCCACCACACAGTCAATTATTGCTTGCATTTTGACTGGTCGCGCACCTCTGTAAGACTCTCCATCTATTGCAAAATGAAGCTTCCTTGATGAGTGATGAGAGCCATATTTTTCTGTGGGTACAAGTATAGCTATTTAAAATAGAGTTAGAAATTATATTGGCTTAGGCAGTAAGAGTATTGAATTCTCCTAGGTTCTGTGACCTCACCAGCCATGAGTATTTTGCTAGATTTTCAATAAAATGCCTAAATTTTCTCCTATTGAGTGGGCCTTAAGTCCAATTAGACACTATTGTACCGTTAGTGATATCTTGCTGGGCCAGTCATTTTGGTTTATAAGCTTTACATGTAAGGATTGTTTTTCTGCTTTGGTAGTTTACATATCACCTTCTTATATTATGAGAGCTAATCTTCAGGGAGAAGGCTTCCAGGCCAGTTCCAGAGAAATTCTTCAAAGTCCTGTGTCCAAAATGTATGGTATCTTTAGGAATACCCTGGGCAGCAACTTGGAGAAAGATTTCCCATGCCTAGCACTGAAGTGCTTCTTAGATACCTTGTGTCTATATACATCATACACATATGTGTATGTGTATATGTCTATCATACAAATGAGTTTAAGACAATAAGGCTAGTATCTTTAAAATAAGATCACATATTAGAAGCTATGTTTTAGTACATTCTCAACTACCTTGTGTCAAAAACTTAGAGCAAAGAGTGACAGTTATTTCAACAACTGTGGAAAAAGGGAGGGAGAGAAATGAAACAGAGACAGAGACAGAGAAAGCATGGTTCTCACTCCTATAATCCAAACATCTGAGAGACTGAAGCAAGAGGATTACTGTGAGATCAAGGCCAGGCTGGGCTACAGAGTACGATCCTGCCTCAATAACAAAAGACACACAGAGAGAAAAGAATTCCATAATAACATTTTGTATTTTACCATTTTATTTATCTAAAATGATATTCTACAATCAATTATAAAGAAAATAGAAGGGCTTACATATGAATTTTATTGTAAGTAAAGACAATTATCATATTAAATTTGAGAATTCTCAGCTTTTCCATTGGTATCAGTAACTTGAGTAAGATAATGAAAGGAACAAAATGCAAGATTATTTAATCATCTCTAATTTTAATCAATACTAGTTCTTTTCTTAACACAGGAAACATGTATTTAGATCAAGTATCACCCTTCAGAAAGAAGAGACTTATATTTGATAGCATGATAAGTTATTTACACCTCTTTAGGAAGATGAGGCAACATGTCGGTAAATGTTAGTTTCGTATCTGACAAAAATGGTTTGGGAAGAATAGCAGGAAAGAGGAGAATAGCTAAGA
The DNA here is from genome assembly GCA_009823505.1 of Rhizomys pruinosus. Lineage (NCBI taxonomy): Eukaryota > Metazoa > Chordata > Mammalia > Rodentia > Spalacidae > Rhizomys > Rhizomys pruinosus. The sequence continues at coordinate 159,725 of VZQC01012009.1, read as the reverse complement.
CTAAGATCATGAAAACTTCCTATCCATGAGCCTGTACGTTCTGAAGTCAATGAGTTGTAGAAAATAGGGTAACAATGATAGAGGTGCGTCCTGGATAGCTTTAGTGTCAACTTGACACACCTGGGTTGAGGGAGCCACATGTGGGGAATTTCCTCCATTGGACTGGCTTATGGCAATGCCTTAAAAGTATCTTTTTGAATACTGAGTGATAAGGGAGGGCTAACCCCACTGCGGGCAGTCACACCTCTAAGCAGGTAGTCCTATATCGTATAAGAAAGCAGGCAAGGGCTGAAGAGATGGGCTAGCAGTTAAGAGCGCCAACCACTTTTACAGAGGACCCGGGTTTGATCCCCAGCACCCACATGGGGGCTGAGAACCATCTGAAACTCCAATTCCAGGAGACTCCAGTTCCAGGGGGAATCCAACACCCTCTTCTGACCTCCACAGCATTGCACGACACGGGTGCACGAACCTGCATGCAGACAGTACATTTATACACATACAGAAATAAATAAAAATTAAAAAAAAGAAGAAAGCAGGCAAGAGCATGGGCCAGGGAAACGAACTAGTAAACAGTGTTCCTCCATGGACTTGCTTCGGCTCCTGACTCCAGGTTCCTGCCCTGAGTTCCTACCTTGGGCTTCCTAAGTGATAAATTATGAACTGGGAAATGTAAGACAAACCCTTTCCTGCCCAAGTTGGTATTGGTCAGAGTGTTTGTCACAGCAATTGAAACCAAACTAGAACAGATGCCTAGGAGTTAAGAGCACTGGCTCCTCTTGCAGAGGAACTGAGTTCCTGTTTCCTAACACCTACATGGTGACTAACAACTATCTGTAAATCCAGTTCCATGGGATCCAGCATCCCCTTCTGGCTTCTGCAGACATTTCACAGTTAGTGCATTTACATATATGCAGGCAAAGTACTCAAACATATTAAATAAAAATAAATAAACTTATAAATAAAATGGTGAGGAAAACAATATAATCAGCAGATCAAAAATTAACATGGGAACACCAAATAAAGAAAAATCTTTGAGCATACTGATGATAGGAAGTCACTACATCAGTTAGTTATAATGCATAAGAATCGCCAAACACAGTGATTTAAATGTTTGTTTACATAAAGATTTTATAGTCTGTCAAATTGACCTGAATTACATAAAAATGAATGGTACTTCAGAACTTAATTCAGACATCTCACCTAGACCTTATAAGTGCCCTAAAATCACTTATTAGGTCTGCTGGCTAATTGATGGTTGGAGAATCTTTGCTGTCCTCCATGTAGCCTTTCCTCTTTATGCAAACTGTCTTTGGCTAAAGTATATGGTGATTTTGTAATTACAAATATAGCAGAGGCAAAGTACTTTTTTCTGGTCTTTTTGAAACAGGGTCTCCCTGTAGCCCAAGCTGGCCTGGAATTCACTCTGTAAACCAGGCTGGCCTTGAAGTTACAGAGATCTGCCTGCCTCTGCTTCCCAAGTGTTAGAATTAAAGGCAGGTGCCACCATGCCCCACCCTAAAAAAGTACTTCTTTATTTTAATTTTTTTTTTAATTTTATTTATTTATTATGTGTATTGTCTGCATGTAGGTTTGTGCACCCGTGTCATGCAATGCTGCGGGGATCAGAACATGGTGTCTGATTCCCCTGGAACTGGAGTTAAAGATGGTTCTCAGCCACCTTGTGGATGCTGGGGATCGAACCCAGGTCCTCTGCAAGAACAGTCAGCGCTCTTAACCACTAGGCCATCTCTCCAGCAACAGACAAAGTACTTCTAAGCATGCAAGTCTCATAAGCATGTCAACCAAACCAATAACTCAAATAAAGTCACATGATCTGGTCATATTCAAGGAGTAAGGATATAAGCTGCAAATTTGAAAAGGACATACTGGGGCCATTTTTGTGATTTACTATATTCATGCATACTATGTTAAGGAAGTTTCAATGGAAGGATCTTTAGGGTAATTAAGAACATGAGTATTTAACACTCACGTGGATAAAGTAACTCTTTTTCTCCAAAGTATCCCCAGAGCCAACTTAATGTCTCTGTTCCCAAGGCTAAAGATAAAGGGGTTTAACATGGGTGTCACCTCTGTATACATTATTGAAGAAATTGTATCCTTAACTTGTGAATTATTTGAGGAAGGGAAGAAATAAATAATTGCAAGAGTGTCATAGTACAAAAACACCAAGAAGAGGTGGAAACCACAGGTGTACAGAACTTTGCAGATCTTCTTCTTAGAGGGAAACTTGAAGACAGTAAAACCAAGGAAGACATAAGAGCCCAAAACAGTACCCAGTGGCAAGAGAGTCAACACTCCACCCTCAGTGAGGATGAGAATCTCATTGAGGGAAATATCTGAGCAGGACAACTTCAGGAGTTCATTAAAATCACAGAAGTGGGGGATGGGGTTGTCAGCATAGAAGGATAGGCAGGACATGAGGAGGGTGTGCAGCAGGGCATGTATAAAAGAGAAAACCCAGCACGCACCCACCAGTAAGTCACACAGCTCCTGACTCATGATGACTGTATAGTGCAGTGGGTGCCAGATTATCATATACCTGTCATATGCCAGCAATCCTAGAAGAAAACTGTCAGAGCCTACAAAAACTAAGAAAAAATACATTTGAGAGAGGCACCCTTCATAAGGGATGGACAGGTGCTGAGTCTGCATGTTGATGAGCAACTTTGGGATAGGGACAGATGATAAGCAGATGTCAGAGAAGGCCAGATAGCACAGGAAGAAGTACATGGGGATGTGGAGGCGAGAGTCCATCCTGATGAGCAGGATGATGAGCAGGTTCCCCAGCACCATGGTCAGGTACATGGAGAGGAACAGGGTGAAGAAGATGCCCTGCTGCACTGGCTGGATGGGGATGCCCAGGAGAATGAACTCACACTACTCTGTTTTCCCCTCCTCATGTTTCTCTTCCTGCTGGGAATGAAGGGAGAAGGAAATGTCAGAGTCCTGAGAGCCTCACCAGGAACACATAACATGCATGCTTTTCTCCAGGGGACTGCATGAAAATTCAGAGAAATTTCACAGTTTGCAATCTGAGTCTCAACCTGGCTTCAAACTCAACATGGAATATTTCCAATGCTATATTTCCTCCAAAAAATAATGCAAGGTTTTTCACGTATTCCCACATGCTCTATGTTGGTGGATTCTATCGTTTCTTGATCCTTCAGTCATATGTGGCCACAATCCATTTGATATTCTTCCCTCCTAGAACCAGGCTGGAAGTCCTACAAGACTGCAGTCTTTTGGAGCTGTTAGGAGTTCCTAAGCTGAGCTCCTGGCAAGGAGAGAGGAGGGGACCGTGGGAGGTTACCAAGTCAGTTGTAATTCTGATGGGTTTCCCTTTGTATGTGACTTGTTTTTCTTTTGTGGCCTTCAGAATTTTATCTTTGTTTTGGGCATCTAGCATTTTGACTATGATGTGGCGTGGGGAGTTTCTTTTCTGATCTTGTCTATTTGGAGTCCTGTGTGCTTCTTGTATTTGAATGGGTTTGTCTACTTTTAGTTTGGGGAAGTTTTCATCTATTATTCTGTTGAAGATCTGTTCAATACTATTCTCTTGAGATTCTTCTCCTTCCTCTATTCCCATGATGCGGAGGTTTGATCTTTTCATAGTGTCCTATATTTCCTGGTTGTTCCAGTTTTGTGTATTTTTAAATTTTTCATAATCTTTATTTGAGTTTTTTAGTTGCTCTGTGTTATCTTCCAGATCTGATATTATTTGTTCTGCTTCCTCCATTCTATTTCTGAGGCTTTTTCCTTTCCTTTCTTCCTGGTTGGATAAGTGTTCTATTTCCTTTTTCATTTCATCCTGTGATTTCCTTAATATATCCATTTCCTTTATGAGTTTCTCAATCTCTTCTTGGTGCTCCTTACTTCGTTGGTTGGCCTCCTTTTTCGGTGTTTCTACTTCCTTAAGATGTTTGTTTTTTTCTGTCTCTCGTTCTTTCTGAAGTTTGTCAATCTCTTCCTTTAGTTTGTTATTGTATCCCTGTAGGTCCTTTTTGAGTTTTTCATTCTCTCTCTTTACTTCTCTGAGTTCTTCCTTTAGTTTGTCATTGTATCCCTCTAGGTCCTTTTTGAGTTTTTCATTCTCTCTCTTTACTTCTCTGAATTCTTCTTTATGTTCTTTAATTTCTCTGCATAGGTCTGCAATTATTCCTCTAAGGTCTGTTTCTCGGGTCACCTCCAGGGGGATCTGACTGTAGCTGTCTCCTACCGGGTTGTTAGAGCTTGGTGCGGAATTATCCTGCACCTTTCCCATGTTGTCTCTTCGTTGTCTCCCTGGCATGTGGCTTTCCCTTTTGTGATTCAAATCTCAAATGCCTTTTCAGTTTGTTGAAAGCTGAAAGCTTGTTTTATTTTTCTTGTCTCCTTCCAATGCCTTTTTTTTCCCCCTTCCTTCCCTCCTCATTGTTTATGGAGGGCTGACTTGTCTAGTTTTCAGGCTTTCACTTTTGTTTATATATTGGATACTGGAAGTCTCTTCCTTTCCTGTTTTGAATGTTCTTTTAATCCACTGGATACTCTCTCCTCAATTCCAGTTGTTGGCAGGGGGGGGGGTCCTAACTTAGCCCGCACCCCGGTACCTTTCTGGAGCGGTGGCGGGCTTGTCCTGAGCCCTGCCTGGCTCAGGACCCCAATGTGGCGTCTGTGCCTGACCTATATCAATCCTTTCTTAGCCCAACCAAAATGTACAATCGCTAATTCACATCAGACACTAAATTTGAAATTTTTATGTGATTTAATTCCAACAGTCAGGAAATTTTATTTACTAAGTGGTTCAGTTTGCTTGTTTTATTTCAGTAGTTATTTTTTTACAGGATCTCTCTAGTCCCAACCCACCAATAAGTCACTATGTAGATCATGCTGGCCTTGAACTCCCAGATGTCAGCCTGCTTCTGGCTCCCAGAACTGGGAGTAAAGGATCACACCACCACGCTCTTTATTCCTAAGTCCCACGAAAGCACACATTCAAAGGTTTTCACGTTCCTAATACTAAAGCAGTTCTGTGAAGCCTCAAGCTGAAGGACCTATAGTAATTTCTCAATCCTGATCTTTAGTACAGACATTAGGAGAGATTTTTAAAGTACAGCTTGCTATCTTATCCAGTCAGAGTTAAATCACAGTTGGAGATCACTTACAGAAGACCAGGAAAGGTAATGCAGGTAATTGGCAGTACCCCAAGGCACAGGAACCTGATAACAAGCAGCTGTAAGTGCAGAGAGGAGCAGAGAGGGCAAATATGGCCATGTCATTTGGTGAGAAACAGAAACAGACCAAGTTACACCTCCAATGAGATCTGACAACTCAATGACATTTACTAAAACATTTTTTTTTTTTGCAATTCGGTCACATTTAAATGGAAATCCAGAAGCTAGAGGCCAAATAAACACCCAAACTTAAAAGGCTGTATAAGCAAAAAAGATGACTTTGTTTCACATCACTTTCTCTTTGAAAGAGACAGCAGGACATACACTCAAGAATGAAAAAAGGGAAGTAGTAAGGTGGAGTTGGACAGATGGCCCTTAAATGACTGGGCTTCCTCTATTTGCCAAAACAATCTTCCCTAGACATTTAAGAAATGACTCACTGCATATTTATAACACAATGCATGCTGGGATAAATACTTAGACTCATTACATTTTACAGTTCAGGCTACTGAACTTTGCAGAGTTTAACCCAACGTCCTACAGCTTCATAGAGTCAAATTTAGAGATTTGAACTGAGAATGGGAATGCATCATTGCTGAAAGATAGTAAAGAGAGGTTCTCCCGCAGAATTAAGAGGCCTTGAAGTCAGATGGACCAAGAGCTACCTATTCACTTCAGTTGGGACTCACTGTGATTTGCTTTAAGGAAAAAGAGATACATCCTGAGTGGAAGAGGTAAAAATGGGTTTCTTTCCTCAAAATACAAATCTATGGGTGTGTAAACAAACACACAGATTACAATGCCATGGCTTTAGTTCCCTCTCTCTGCACCCATACCAGATTAAAATATGACTGTGTTGCATAGAAACACTTACATGTATTCAAACAAGCTACATTCAAGCAATCATAGATCTCTCTGACCAACATTCATTCTCTTTATAACCTGCACTGTGTATGTAGAAATAGAAGTTGCAAACCATTGATAATAAGCATTGCTATACACCCCACTGCATATGAACATCACACCCAGACTTTCAACACACAGAAAACCACACACTATGCCATGGAGACACCTGCAGCCATTCAGTCACACAAAGCATTCAACCATCAAACAAAAGTTCCTATCAAGAAGACATGATTTTCTGCTCTCTATAATCAATATGTCTTTATTCCATGAGGAAGTACTTCTATAAGTCATTTTCTTGCAAAATGCAAAGTATTAATACAAAAAAAAACCACACAATCCATGTATGTTCTCTTATAAACACACAAATCCCACGCCAGAAAATAACTATTCTTCTTCTGACCTGTAACAATACTTGATGGGCTCAAATATCTTCTTCAAGCCTCTTTCTTGAACCCGCACTTTCGGTTCATAAAGAAGAGGAACCCCAAACAGAAAGACGTTCTCCCAGGCAATGGGCTTAAATACAGAAAAGCAAACAAGATGTGTGTAGACCAACAAGATTAATGCCTGGGGAAAATAGTCCAAGCTTCTAGTAAGAAAATGAGCCACCATGGAGTAATTGTCCAATTTCCTATACTTCCCAATGGAGGGGATCTGTGAAGGGACTAGATGGGCTGAGCCACAAGAGACACATGAAATGTGTGCTTGACTTCCATGTACCATCATGGCTTCTGATGCAGTCTGGGGTGGCCTGACATAATCACAGACCACCCACTGTCCCCAGGCTAAGCAAGCCCTGCCCTCACAGCCTCCCATAGCACTGATGTCATCTTTTACAACTCATAGATCATTGCTGCATGAGAGATGAAGATTTTTGCATTCCTGAGATACTCTACATACCAGGTCCAAGGACTTGATCTGTAATGGTGGCTTATAAGTCAGGTATATATTTAATGTGTTAAAACATAACCATCAACAAATGACATGATATCAACTGGTTGGCAGAACTGTTAGAGGAGGTCTGGTGGGAAATTAGGGAGCATAGATGGGAAATAATGTCAAAATTTGATTAGCAATTGCATGAAATTTACAAAGGCTCAATAAAAAATTTTAAAAATCCAATTAAAAATGATGGCAGAATGGCCCATAATTACTCTACAAATTGGGAGTCAATTGAATCATTCTGCCTGCATCAGTCCTCTCCAAAATCAGGTCAGTAGTTTTCACCCAAGTTTTCATGAACCAGGAAACAAGCTATTCCTTGCCTCTGTTATATTCCTTTTTATTTTCCATGTATTCATAATTTTCACAACATTGCATTTTTTTACTTTTTTCTTTTTCTGATATATATATATATATATATATATATATATATTACAAGATTATGTTACTAATCAAATCTAGACCCATGTCCCACTCCCTATCCCCCCACCCCACCAGAGTTCATACATTCTACCAAACATGTTTTTCATCTTTTTCTCAGTCATTCTTGAATTTCTCGATGTAGAAGTTGACCTTTTTGAGCATAAGTTCACTGTTTCAGTCCGTTCTTTGATGTAGTCTTTTCTATTGTTGTTGTTGTTTTTGTTGTTGTTGTTGTTTCTAATATGCATCACTCCCAACTACCTGGACCAAAGCTCAAGGGGCCATGCACAAGTAATATTTACAAGTTGGAAATTGACATAGGCATAGGAAAAGACTTCCTAAATTAGACAGCATCTGTGCAAAAAATAAGATCAACAGTTGACAAATGGGGCCTTATTAAACTGAAAAGCTTCTGGGGCTGGAGAGATGGCCTAGCGGTTAAGAGCGCCGACCGCTCTTACAGAGGACCCGGGTTCGATCCCCAGCACCCACATGGCGGCCGAGAGCCGTCTGAAACTCCAATTCCAGGAGAACTCCAGTTCCAGGGGAATCCGAGACCCTCTTCTGACCTCCGCGGCATTGCACGACACGGGTGCACAAACCTGCATGCAGACAGTACATTGATACACATACCGAAATAAATAAAAAAAAAAAAAAAAAAAAAAAAAGACGAACATAAAAACAAAACAACAAAAAAAAAAAAAAAAAGTAGAAGAGAAAACCCACAGAGTGGGAGGAAACCTTCACTGCCAGAAACATCTGACAAAGCATTGATTTCCAGATTTAAATTATTCAAAAAACAAAGAAAGAAAACAAATGAACACTCAAAAGATGAGCAAAGAGCTGAAGAGACACTTCACAAGTGAGGAATTAGAGATGGCTGAGAAACATCTTAAGAAGTGTTCAACGTCCCTAATAATTAAGGAAATGCAAATTAAAACCATTTTAAGATATCATCTCACTCTGATAAGACTGTCTAGTATCAAGAAAACAAATCCTACCAAGTGCTGGAGAGGTTGTGGGGAAAGAGGAACACTCATCCACTGCTGGTGGGAATGTAAACTTGTACAGCCACTATGGAAAGCAGTGTGGAGAATACTTGGAAGCCTCAAAATGAGCTTACACCTGACCCAGTCAACCACTCTGGGTATATACCCACAAGACCATCTTACAAGCAGAGATACATGAACAGCAATGTTTATTGCAGCTCTGTTCAAATAGCACAAAGCTGGAACCAACACAAGTGCCCCTCAACTGACGAGTGGATAGAGCAAACAGGGTACAAGTACACAATGGATTCTATGCAGCAGTAAAGAAAGGTGACATCATGAGCTTTGCTGGTAAATGGATGGAACGCTGCTGCCAACTTTTCCTTCATCACTCCGTTGGTTTCACGTTAGGTCTTTTAATCCATCTGGAGTTGACTTTCTACAGGGTGAGAGAGAGGAGTTTTAACTATTCTTCTACAATTACTGATCCGATTTTGCCAACACCACTTACTGAAGATGCTGTCTTTCCTCCATTGTGTCTTCTTGGCCCCCTTGTCAAATATGAGGTGGCTGAAATTGTATGTGCTCAAGTTTGGATCTTCAGTTTTGTTCCATTGGTCAACAGGTCTGTTTTTGTGCCAGTACCAAGCTGTTTTTATGACTATAGTCCTGTAGTATAGTTTGAAGTCTGGTATAGAGATTCCCCCCTGTATTGCTCTTTTCACTCAGGTTGCTTTGGCTATTCGGGGTCTTTTGTTTTTCCAAATGAAATTAAGAACTTTTTTCCCAAGCATGGGAAGAAACTCTTGGGGATTTTAATTGGGATCATGTTGAATCTGTGTATTAGTTTGGGTAGAATGGACATTTTTACTATGTTAATTTTCCCAATCTATGAGCATGAGAGGTCTTTCCATCTTTTGATGTCTTCTTCAATTTCCTTATTCAGGGGTTTAAAGGTTTTTTTTTTTTTTGTAGAGATCTTTGGTGTCTTTGGTTAGGTTTGTTCCTAGGTATCTTATTGTTTTTGAGGCTATTGTGAGTGGGAAGGTCTTCTTGTATTCCTTCTTCAGTTGGTTGTTGTTGGTGTAAAGAAATGCTACTGATTTTTCTAGGTTAATTTTGTATCCTGCCACTTTACTGAAACTCTTAATCATTTCTAGGAGCTTTGTGGCGGAGTTTTTAGCATCCCTTAGGTAAACAATCATATCATCAGCAAAAAGGGATAGCTTGACTCCTCTTTTCCAATTAGTACTCTTTTCATTTCCTTTTCTTGCCTTATTGTCCTAGCAAGTGTTTCAAGCACTATATTGAAGAGGAGTGGTGACAGGCAGCAGCCTTGCCAAGTTCCTACCTGTAAGGGGAATGTTTCTGTCTCTTCTCCATTTAGGATGATGTTGGCTGTGGGTTTCCTGTATGTGGCTTTGAATACATTGAGGAATGATCCCTCCAATCCAATTCCCTCTAGGACTTTAAGCATGAAGGGATGCTGTATTTTGTCAAAGGCTTTTTCTGCATCAATTGAGATGATCATGTGGGTATTGTCTTTCAGTCCATTTATGTGTTTTATGATATGTATTGATTTTTGTATGTTGAAGCATCCCTGCACCTCTGGTATGAATCCAATTTGGTCATGATGGATGATCTTTTTGAAGTGGGTCTGTATGCACTTTGCAAGTATTTTGTTGAGAATTTTTGCATCTGTGTTCATTAATGAGATGGGTCTATAGTTATCCCTCTTTGGTTGTATCTTTGCCTGGTTTTGGTATAAGAGTGATACTGGGGCTGGAGAGATGGCCTAGTGGTTAAGAGCACCGACCGCTCTTGCAGAGGACCCGGTTTCGATCCCCAGCACCCACATGGTGGCTGAGAACCGTCTGAAACTCCAATTCCAGGATAACTCCAGTTCCAGGGGAATCCAACACCCTCTTCTGACCTCTGTGGCATTGCACGACACGGGTGCACAGACTTGCATGCAGACAGTACATTCATACACATACAGAAATAAATAAAATTAATAAAAAAATTAAAAAAGAGTGATACTGGTTTCATAGAAGGAGATTTTCCCTCTGTTTGAATCCTTCTGAACAATTTGAGTAATAATGGTTATAAGTCTTTTTGAAATGTTTTATAGGATTCTGCTGTGAAAACATCTGTGCCTGGGCTTTTCATAGTTGGGAGGTTTCTTATTACATCTTCATTTTCTTCATATATTATGGGTCTGTTTAAGCTGTTGATCTCTTCTTGGTTAAGCTTTGGTGATTCCCAGGATTTCAGATATTTGTCTGTTTCTTCTAGATTTTCAAACTTAGTAGAGTATAGGTTTTTGAAGTAGTCCCATATGATGGTCTGGATCTTTTCATTGTCTGTTGTGATGTTTCCCTTTTGATCACAAATTCTATTGATTTGGAGTTGCTCTTTCTTTCTTTTGATTAACTGGGCTAGAGGTCTGTCTATCTTGTTCATTCTCTCAAAGAATGAACTTTTGGGTCATTGATTTTTTTTTTGTATTGTTTTCTTTGTTTCTATTTCATTGATTTCTGCTCTGATTTTTGTTATTTCTTCCTGTCTGTTTAGGATTCATTTGTTATTGTCTCTCAAGTGTTTTTAGCTGCAGTGTTAGATCTTTCACTTGTGCTCTTTCTTTTTTCCTGATGTAGGCACTCAGGTCTATAAACTTCCCTCTTAAGATTGTTTTTAAAGTATCCCATGGGCTTTGTTGTGTTGTATTATCATTGTCATTCAATTCCAGGAATGCTTTTATTTCTTTCTTTATTTCTTCCTTTACTCATTCATTATTCAGGAGAGTGTTGTTTAGTCTCCATGTGTTCATGTAGATGGTAGGGCTTATCCTGGTGTTGATTTTTTTGATATTGCACTGTGGTCTGACAGAACGCATGAGATTATTTCAATCTTTTTTTGTTTATTGAGGTTTTTTTTCTGTGTCCCAGTATGTGTTCCATTTTGGAGAATGTTCCCTGGGGTGCTGAGTAGAAAGTGCAATCTCTGTTATTTGGGTTGAATATCCGGTAGATGTCCATGAGGTCCATTTGGTGTAATTTATCTTTCAATCAGATGTCTCTCTGTTTATTCTTTGTCCAGTCGATCTGTCCAGAGGACTTAGTGGGGTATTGAAGTCCCTTACTATTAGTGTACTGGGGTTAGTCTGTGCCTTGAGGTCCTGGAGGATTGTCTTTATAAAGTTTGGTGCACCAGAGTTTGGTGCATATATATTCAATATTGTGAAGCCTTCATGCTCAATTGTTCCTTTGATAAAGATGCAATGGCCCTCTTTGTCTCTTCTGATTTCTTTTACTTTGAAGTTGATTTGTCTGATATTAAAATACCAACACCTGCTTTCTTTTTTGGTACAATTTGCTTGGAATATTTTTTTCCATCCTTTCACCTTAAGTTGGTGTCTGTCCTTGAAAGTGAGATAGGTTTCTTGCAGACAGCATATAGCTGGGTTTTCTTTCCTAATCCAATTTCCAAGGCTATGTCTTTTGATTGGGGAATTTAGTCCATTAATATTTAAGGTTATAATTGAAAGATGCATGTCACTTCCTTTCAACTTATTATGCATTTGCATTTTTAGTCTCCGTTTCTACTTCTGAAGTTATGTTTTTATTAATTTATCTTTCTAGGTGCCTGGGAATTTCTCTTTCTAAGTGCTCCTCTCTTCTGTCCTTTGAATTGCTTCGAGTATTTTCTGAAGGGTTGGTTTTCTGGACATGTATTCTATCATCTTGTTTATGTCATGGAAGATTTTTCTCTCTCCTTCAACTATAATCTACATTTTTGCTGGGTATAGTAACCTGGGTTGGCATCTATAGTCCTTTAACACTGGGAATGCTTTGCTCCATGTTCTTCTTGCTTTCATGGTTTGCACTGAGAAGTCAGTTGTAATTCTGATGGGTTTCCCCTTATATGTAACTTGTTGTTTTTCTCTTGTGGCTTTAAGAATTTTTCTTTGTTTTGGGCATCTAGTGTTTTAACTATGATATGGCATGGAGACTTTCTTTTCTGATCTTATCTATTTGGAGCTCTGTGTGCTTCTTATATTTGTATGGGTTTGTCGTTTTTTAGTTTGGGGAAATTTTCATCTATTAATCTGTTAAAGATTTGATTGATACCATTCTCTTGGGATTCTTCTCCTTCCTCTATTCCTATGATGTGGAGGTTTGATCTTCTCACAGTGTCCCGTATTTCTTGGTTGTTCCACTTTTGTGTATTTTTAAATTTTTATAATCTTTACTTGAGGTTTTTAGTTGTTCTGTGTTATCTTCCAGGTCTGATATTCTTTGTTCTGCTTCCTCCATTCTATTTCTGAGGCTTTTTCCATTCCTTTCCTCTTGATTGGATGAGTGTTCTATTTCCTTTTTCATTCCATCCTGTGATTTCTTTAGTATTTCCACTTCCTTTTGGAGCTTCTCAATCTCTTCCTGTAGCTCCTTGCTTCACTGGTTGGTTTCCTTTTTCAGTGTTTCCACTTCCTCTAGCTCTTTCTTGAGTTTTTCATTCTCTCCCATTAGTTCTCTCACTTGTCCTTTATATTCTTTGATTTGTTTGAATATTTCTGCAATTGCTTCTCTAAGATCTGTGTCCTGGGCATCCCCAGGGGTATCCCACTGTAGGAATCTCCCACAGGGTTGGTAGAGCTTGGTGTGGAATTATCCTGCACCTTTCCAATATTGTCCCTTCATCATGTCCCTGGCATGTGCGTTTCCCTTTTTGCCTGTATTCCAATGTGAATCACAAATGCCTCTTCTCTACGTTGGAGGCTTGTTTTGCTTGCCTCCTTCAGATGCCTTTTTTTCTCCTTGTTTATGGAGTGTTGACTTGTCTAGGTTTCAGGCTTTCAATTGTGTTTATACATTGGAGAACTGACTCACTCTTCCCTTTCTGTTCTGAAAGTTCTCCAAAAAATCCACTTTGACACTCCCTCAGCAATTCTAGTTCAGGGGTGGGGGTGGGGGGAAGGGGATATATGCCTGGCTTAGCCCACACCCCAGTACTCTGTGATTCAGGTGGTCCTGGGAAGTCCCTGATCTAAGCTCTGTGCACTCAAGTCTCACAGTGGCAACAGGCCCACCTTTAGTGCCAGCTAGCAGAGTGACTCCACCCCGACAGCCACTCAAGACAATGACTTAACTATCCAACAAACCAATGAACAATTATCCAACAACCCAGAGATAGATCTATCCAACAATCTGCCTGGCTGAAGCGCCCTGCTCCTATCTGTGCTTCAGGTGGTCCTGGGAAGTCCCTGATCTAACCTTTGTGCACTCCTCTCTGAGGCTTTTGAAATGCATGCAATGTCAGATCTATATTGATCCTACTGTAAAATCATACACCAAAGCATCATGCTGTATGTAACTAACTTGGTATTCACTGATCAGTTTCCTCCACACATTCCTTCATTTTTTTTATTGTGTTCAGTGGTTCAGATTTTTTCTTTTAATTTTATATTACTCTAAAATATGAATATATACCTTCCACCCATATACATTAATTACCATGCCTGAAAGTAGGTGGTAAGTTAATTCTAGGGCTCATTAACATGTTCACATTATAACATCACAGTTGCTTTCAGATAGAAAGAAATATAACAATAACATTGTGCAGTTTTTCTTTCAATTGGGAGATTTGGTACTAGCATCCACAAATGAGGGAAAGCATTCCCCCATTTGTTTGGGGTGGTACTGTGTTACTTCACTTAGCATAATGGCTTTGAGTTCCATCCATTTACCTGCAAAGTTCATTATGTCATCTTTCTTTACCACTGTATAGAACTCCATGTGTGGTGTCTTCAGCAATAAGGTTTTAATTCAAGTTTGCCAGGGAGCCTAGGGCAATGTCAATAACCTATGTTGTTTGGGGAGTCTCCTGGAATACCCTGGGCAACAGGTTGAAGAGAGATTTCCCATGCCTGGCACCAGAGATTTTGTTAGCTATCCTGGGTCTATATATACTCATACAAACACAAATATATGTGTATATATGTTTATCATGCATACAAATGACTTTAAGACAATGAAGCTAATATCATTACAATAAGATTATGTATTAGAAACCATATTTTAACACAAACATTCTTAATAATCCTGTTTTTAAAACTTAGAGCAAAGAACAACAGTTACTTGAATAACTGTGGAAAAGGGGGGGTGAGAAAAGAAGGTGGTGAGAGAGAGACTAGGCATTGTTCTCACTCCTATAATCCAAACGTTTGTAAGCCTGAGGCAGGTGGTTTACTGTAAATTCAAAGTGAGTCTGGCCTACACAGTTTGATCCTGCTTCAATTACAAGAGACAGAGAGAGAAAAATCCATACATATTTTCTGTATTTTACCATTTTATTTATCTAAAATAATGGTCTGCAATCAATGATAAGGCAAATTTAAGGGCTTGTATGTGAATTTATTCTATATAAAGACCAGTATCATATCAAATTTGATAATTCTCAGCCTTTTAATTGGTACCAAGAACTTGAGTAAGAAAATAAAACAAATAAAATATAAGGTTATTTCATCATTTCAAAAATGACTCAATAGTATTTCTCTTCTTAAAGAAAACAACATATATTTCTGATGAAAACTCTCCCTTCAGAAATAAGAGGTTTGTATTTTATCATCATGACAAGTTAGTTATGTCTCTTTAGGAAGATGAGGCAAAAATGGTTAAGGAAGAATGGCAGGATAGAAGAGATCAGCCAAGACTAAGATCATGAAAACTTCCTATCCATGAGCATGTATTTTCTGAAGTCACTGAGTTGTAGAAAATAGGGAAACAGAATGATAGAGGTGGCATGCTGGACAGCTTTAGTGTCAACATGACACGCCTGGGTTGAGAGAGCCTCAGGTGGGAAATTTCCTCCATTGGACTGCCTATGGCAATATCTGTGGGGAATCTTCTTGATTATTGAGTGATAAGGGATGGCCCAACCCATTGTAGGTAGTAACACACCTGGGCAGGTGTTCTTGTATTATATAACCAACCAGGCTGAGCATGGGCTAGGGAAGAAGCTAGAACAACAGTGTTCCTCCATGGCCTGTGCTTCAGCACTGGACTCCAAGTTCCTGTCCTGAGTTCCTACCTTGGGCCCCCTAAGTGGTGAATTATGACCTGGGAGATGTAAGACAAACCCTTTCCTGCCCAAGCTGGTATTTCTTAGAGTCTTCTGTTACAGCAATTGACATCAAACTAAAACAGATGCCTAGGAGTTAAGAGCACTGGCTCTTCTTGCAGAGGAACTGAGTTCTGTTTCTCAACACCCACATGGCAGCTAACATCTGTCTGTTACTCCAGTTCCATAGGATCCAGCATCCTTTTCTGGGTTTTGCAGACATTTCACACAGTTACTGCACGTACATATATACAGACAGAACACACAAACATATTAAATAAAAATAAATAAATAAACTTTTAAATATAATGGCGAGGAAGACAATATGATCAGCAGATCAAAAATGAACATGGGGACATCAAATAAAGAAAAATCTTTGACCATGTCACTGATAGGAAGTCACAGCATCAGTTAGCTTATGTTGCATAAGAATTGCCAAACACAGTGATTTAAATGTTTATTTGCATAAATATTTTATACTCTGTCAAACTGACCTGAGATTATATAAACATGAATGGTACTTCAAAACTTAGCTTAATTCGGACATATCAACTAGGCCTTATCAGTGCCCTAAAATCATGTGTTAGGTCTGCTGGCTAAGTGATAGCTGGAACATCTTTGCTGTCCTCCATGTGGTACTTCCTCTTCATGAAAATTGTCTTAGCTAATTCATATGTTGATTTTGCAATTACAAATATAACAGGAACAAAATGCTTCTAAGCATGCAAGTCTCATAAATATGTCAACCAAACTAATTACTCAGATCAAGTTGCATGATTTGCTCATATTCAAGGAGTAAGGAAATAAGCTGCAAATTTGAAAAGTACAGACATGCTGAAGCCATTGTTGTGATTTTCTGTATCCACACATACTATGTTAAGGAAGTTTCAATGGAAGGATCTCTAGGATAATTAAGAACATGAGTACTCAACACTCACTTGGATAAAGTAACTCTTTTTCTCCAAAGTATCCCCAGAGCCAACTTCATGTCTCTGTTCCTCAGGCTATAGATGAAATGGTTCAACATGGGTGTCACCTCTGTATACATTATTGAAGAAATTATATTCTTACCTTGTGAGTTACTTGAGGAAGGAAAGAAATAAATAATTGCAAGAGTGCCATAGTACAAAAACACCAAGAAGAGGTGGGAACCACAGATGGACAGAACTTTACAGATCTTCTTAGTGGATGGGACCTTTAAGACAGCAAAACCAATGCAAACATAAGAGGCCAAAACAGTACCCAATGGCAGGAGAGTCAACACCCCAACCTCAATGAGGATGAGAATCTCATTGAGGGAAATATCTGAGCAGGACAGCTTCAGGAGTTCATTAAAATCACAGAAGAAGTGGGGGATGGTGTTGTCAGCACAGAAGGAGTGACGGGAGAGGAGGAGGGTATGCAGCAGTGTATGTATACAAGAGAAGACCCAGCACCCACCCACCAGTAAGTCACACAGCCCTTGTCTCATGATAACCATGTAATGCAGTGGGTGGCAGATGGCCACATACCTGTCATATGCCAGCACTCCTAGAAGAAAATTGTCAAAGCCCACAAAAACTAAGAAAAAATACATTTGAGAGAGGCACCCTTCATAAGGGATGGACAGGTGCTGAGTCTGCATGTTGCTGAGCATCTTTGGGATAGTGACAGATGATAAGCAGATGTCAGAGAAGGCCAGGTGGCAAAGGAAGAAGTACATGGGGGTGTGGAGACGAGAGTCCATCCTGATGAGCAGGATGATGAGCAGGTTCCCCAGCACCGTGGTCAGGTACATGGCCAGGAACAGGGTGAAGAAGATGCCCTGCTGCTCTGGCTGGATGGGGAGCCCCAAGAGGATGAACTCAGACACACTGCTCTGGTTCCCCCTCCTCATGTTCCTCTTCCTGCTGGGAATGAAGGGAGAAGAGAATGTCACAGGCCTGAGATCCTCACCTATAACATGCATGGTTTTCTCCAGGGGACTGCATCAAAATTCAGAGAAATTTCACAGTTTGCTATCTGAACCTCAAACTGGGTTCAAATTCAACAAGGAATATTTCCAATGCTATATTTTCTCCAAGAAAGATTACACGTTGTTCACTTATTCACACATGTTCCAAACAGAGTTTTCAGCATTGGAAATATTAACAGAAAATGAAATTCCCTCCTGGAGCACACATTCTACAAACATTTCATGGAATACTGAGGAAGAGCTACAGATTTAATGATCAAGAACTATCATCACCAGGAACCTAAGAGGGTCCCTGTCTTAGAAGTTTACTTCTTTGGTGGTCCCTTGCAACTTTTGTTGTATGTTCCTTAGTTTTCTATCTGATAAAGTCATAACACTATTGTCCAGATATATATATACATATATATATATGTATATATATACATACATATATATATACATATATATATGCATATATGTATATATATGCATATATATATGTATATATATATATACATATATATATGTATATATATACATATATATATATATACATATATACATATATGTATATATATATATGTATATATATGCATATATATATGTATATATATATACATATATATATGCATATATATACATATATGCATATATATATGTATATATATATGTATGTATATATGTATATATATATATATATCTGCAGAAAATCTCTGTTAATACATGTACTAATCTTAAAGCAGATCCCTCTACATGGTAATATTCAGTAATATGAGTTACGACACTAGAAGTTCAACAGAAAATCTAGTATCAAAATCCAGGAACTGAGAAAACATAACAGTGGGATGATCATCAAATCAGATGGGTTACTGGTTTAAAACTTCATTAACCTTCTGGAATTTCATGGTATCTAAGGATACAGTGAGACAGATCCTAGACCATGGGGATTAACTCCCTGGCAGGAGCAATTACAATAGAAGAATTACCTCTTCATTATTTTTCCCTTGCTCTCTCTCTCTCTCTCTCTCTCTCTCTCTCTCTCTTTCTCTCTCTCTCTCCCTCTCTTGCTTTCATTCTCTCTCTTCTCTATATTTGCCTATATCCCCATCTCTTCTGCTCTCACTGTGTCCTTCTCCCTTCTTCCATCCTTCCTTTACTCTATCCTCACTTCTCTCTTTCTCTCCTAACAAGTATGGGTTCATAGTAACTGACTTGAGAGTTTGGCCCAGGTAACTTCCCAAACCAGAGACCTAAAAATTTTATCATGCTGTTGTATTTTGAGATATTATTCAAATGATTGTTCACTATTGGGTCAAAGGGTCCAAATTAATACCTGATGTTGTCACAGTTCCAGGCCTTCTCAATATGATCAGATGCCCTGCTTGTCACCATTTCATTGTTTCTACACCTTCATTCATTTACTAGGAAATCCCAGAGGAGTGTGGTGTCACAAACCTGCAATCCTGGCACTTAGTGAAGCTGAAGCAGAAGCACCATGATTTTAAGCTGGCATTAGCTACATACTGAATTCTGGACCAGCTTAAGAAATATAAAGAGATCTTACTTCAAAGAAGGAAGGAAAGAAGGAAGAAAGGAAGGGGGACGGAGGGAAGAAGGAAAAGTTCTCAGCAAATCTGACACTATTTCAGGGTTTCAGAGTTATAGCACACCAACTTCTTGATTATCTTCTTATAGTCACATATGAGATTATTCTGTAGTTTATGATATTCTCTCATGTTTGGACACTCTAAGAGTGAAACGTGAAGCTATATATTATTATTATTATGTCTATACAACACATCTACATAGATTTCTACAACAATTTGATATCAAGCTTCTCTTCAGCAAACCAGAGTTTACATTCACTAACTTGCATCAGAAATTAAATTTGCAACATTTGTGTCATTTAATTCCAACATTCATCAAATGATTATTGAGAGCCTCTAAAAAGAATTCTAGTAGGTTTTTATTTTCATGTGAAAATGAAAAGTGTGAAAACAGAGACAGAATCCCCACAAACTGAACATCTTGCAGCACTTGTTACATGCTTATCCCAAGAATAAAGCTTTTAAGAGTTCTTTGAAGTACAGCTTGGTACCTTATCCAGTCAGAGTTAAATCACAATTATAGATCACAGAATCCCAGGAAATGGAATCCAGTGAATGGCCATCACTCCAAGACATGGGTACTTGGTCAGAATACTGTGTAAGTGTAGCACGGAGCAGAGTGGGGAAGCAATCATTTCTGTCAGTAGGCAGGAAAAAGAACATAGTGATTAAAACCTCCACCATGATCAGACAACCCACTGGCATTAACTGAATCAGAGTATTTGCAACTCAAGCATGTTTAAAAGAAAATCTAGAAAATCAAATATATACTTAAACTTAATAGTTGTATAAGCAAGACAATTACCTTGATTTAAATCATTGTGAGAAAAAAGCACCTAGACACACTCTCAAGAATAAAGAGAGGAAGCCACAATGTGAACTTTGACAAATGGTCTTTAAATGAGTATGCTTCCTCTGTTCTCAACAAAGAAATCCAACTTGGACAGCTAAGAAATGAGTCATTAGGGGCTGGGGATTAAGAGCACTGGCTGCTCTTTCAGAGGACTAGGGTTTGATTCCCAGCACCTAGATGGTGGCTGAAAACTGTCTGTAACTCCAGTTCCAGGGGAATCCAATGTCTTCTTCTGGGCATTGCATAACACGAGACACTTACATGTAATACACTGATATGCATAAAGTAAAAAAATAAGCATTTTTAAATACTTTTATTGCTGATTTGTGTATTTCATATATTACCTTTCAGTATTTTTTGAAAAAAGAAATGAGTCACAGGCTGAGAATTTCTCAGTTATTACATGTTTATGAGAAAACACATATGGGGATAAATCCTTAGTTTTATCACATTTTACAGTTCAGGCTTTTGAGCTTTACAGAATTCAACTCTTTTGTTATGAAGCTCTGAAGATCAAAATTAGAGATTGAAACGAGGTGTGGGGCAGAATCTAAGAACTTGGTAAATGTTATTTTCTGAGAATGAAATTTGGCAAGGTGAATACTACTTTTAAAAATGCACACACAGAATTTGAGCTCCTCAAGTCTTATAGACAAACATCTATCCATTTCAATTCAGGAGGAACTGGTAGGGAAATGCCAGATAAAGCATTAGTGAAGAAGGTGTCTGTAACACTGTTTCCCAAACATACATACACACTCTTCAGAAATGAATGCACATATTACCATACAAATTTATTGCTTTCTCTACTACACCCTTGACAGAATAAAATAGGTGTAGATTACATAGAAAGACTTGCATGAAATCACACATGCATATAAGCAATCATAGATCTCTCTGACTAAGGACTTGTACTTAATCTACGTAGTGAAACAGATTGTGTTAATTTACATGAATATAAACACAAGTGATAAGTACTGCTACACACCACTTTGCACATGAACATTACACTCAGTCATCCACACCAAAAGAAAAGAAAAACACAGACTGTGTACAAAGAGATACTCATGGAGCCATGCCTTCAAACAGACCATTCAATCATCAGATGCATAAATCCTATCAAGACTACATGATCGGGGCTGGAGAGATGGCCTAGCGGTTAAGAGCGCCGACCGCTCTTACAGAGGACCCGGGTTCGATCCCCAGCACCCACATGGCGGCCGAGAACCATCTGAAACTCCAATTCCAGGAGAACTCCAGTTCCAGGGGAATCCGAGACCCTCTTCTGACCTCCGCGGCATTGCACGACACGGGTGCACAGACTTGCATGCAGACAGCACATTCATACACATACAGAAATAAATAAAAATTAATAAAAAAATTTAAAAAAAAAGACTACATGATCTTCAGATCGCTAAAATCTGCACCTGTCATTCTTACATAAAGAACTGGCTATATAAGTCAATTTCACTACAGTGTATACATATTCAGAAACACACAATTCATACTCACGTAAACACACAAATCTACAGCAAGGAAATGATTCCTCATCATCCTCTGAGCTGTGACAATTCTTGATGAGTTCAAATATCTTCTGTTCAAGCCTATTTCTCCAGCACTCACATTCTATTCATGACGACTGGTATACAAAAGCAAGAAGAAGTTCTCCCAAGCAAAGGGGCTACTGAATGCTGATGTCTACTTTCAGCAATAAAGCAGACAATCTATCAACAAGATTAATTTCCAGGGGGAAATAGCCAAGGCTTATTGTGAGAAAATGAGCCAGCATGGACTAATTGTCAGTTTCTTGTTTTTCCCATGAGAGGGGATCTGTAAAGGGATGAGATGGGCTGAGCCACAAGAAGCACAGGAAGAACTGTGCTTCACCTAGATGCACAGTGGCCCTAACCATCATGGCTTCTGATGCAGTCAAGTGCATTCTTATATAATCACAGATCACACACTGTCCCCAGACAAAGCAAGGCCTGCCCTCACAGACTCAACACCAATTCCAACATCTTTTACAGCCCATAGCTCATTGCTAGACCATTGTTTGATTTTCCCACTTAACAGCTTCCATAGTATCCTCTAGAACTATGAGAGCTACACTTAATGTAGAGGGCTTGCAGGTCATGTTGAGCCCCATTGCTCCAAGTCCTGAATCCAAGGTATGTCCTGTCTTCAGCAGTAGGGTCTTATATTTTCTGGGAGATAACCAAGAGCTCTGACAAAACACTGTGTTATTTTGGGAATTTATTGGACTACAGTGACCAACCAATTGAAAGGAGGTCTGGCTTATCGGGCACTGAGCTCTTTGTCATACAATCCCCAGGTATACACAAGCACTAATGTTCAGGAATCAATGCTGTCTAAACGTGAGTGAAATCATGGGTGGCACTGCTAACAAAGCCAAGTACACATGGCTGGAGAGGTCTTAGATCCTAGAGAAAAATCCTATATCTGTCATATGTCTAGACAAATGAAATTTCTTGCTGTATGCTTAATATTAATCCTTATATTTACAAACAAGTAAACCAAACACCACTCATCAACAAAGCTTATTTTTGCAATATATGGAAGGCACTGCAGAGTTTCAAACCTGGTTGCACACAGACAATATACAAATGAGAGATGCTGAGTCCTATGTAACACATCTAAAGTGGAACCTCTACACCTAAGGTTCATGAAACACAGAGGAACAGAAGACAGAGAGAATATTAGTACAGCCCTAAACTCTCACCAGTGAAATTGTCCCACATAAGAGAGTCCAATGCACACAGAAGGCTGTACAATTGGCTAAGTATTAGAGAATAAATGACTGCACAGTCATGTATGTTCCTGGATATGACTCCTTTATTAAACTTCACTGCCTCCCACCCAAGCAACTGACTCAAGGACCATTGTGGAAAAGGAGGCAAAGGGATTGTAAGAGCCACAGTTGGAACATGAACATAAGGAAACATAAACTTTCAGGGCACTAGAAGCTTACACATGTGGACCTGTGACAATGATGGTGTTGAGCACAAGACTCATGTTTATTCAATCAATCAAGGACTCAGAATGGAGCAGAGGAAATATACAGCTGGTTAGCCATAGTCTGCTCACTGTTGGAGAGTGACTACTTCTGGGTGAAAAAAAAGTTGGCCTTACTTACAATCAATACATAGGCCGAATAGATTCCTGTAGATGAATTTGCACCTAAGCACATCTGGGTACAAATGCTTGACTGGATAGGAGTTAGCATGTATGGCAGAACACATGAGATCCTGCAAGGGGTTGGGTAGCATAGATGGGAGAGGGAGTCTAAATTTGATTAAGATCTGTTGTATGAAATGTACAGCAAATTGTGCTTCCTAGAGAGGCTTATATTCATATAGAATGTTATTTAAAGAATTATTTCTCATTAATGATTTTCTTTGTAAGTAAGAAATGCAGGAACCAGGCTGAGCTCTGAGACCCTGCAGAGCAGCCTGCCCTGGGAGGCCAGTGCAAGCAGAGAGCCAGAGACCCACAATTGGTACCCAGTGCCCAGGGACTGAGCCTTGCTCCTGGCTCCCAGGACCTCAAGTTCCAGCTCAGTAGGCTCCACCATCTCTGCCCCAGATGTCCAGCATCCGACCCCCAAAAGCCTTACAAATAAGCAAGATTCAGATCAAGCTTATTGAAACTGTTTCATTAAGGCCTATATACCACTTGTTCAAGGGTGTAAAACCTAAATTTTCTTGAGTCAAATTATATTGTTATGAGTAAAAAAAGATATTAAAAGTAACATTTGTATAATACAGAGAAACATAAGTGACATTTTTAATAGTCAGAAGTAAGTGAAGAGAAAACCCACAGAGTGGGTGGAAATCTTCACCACAGATACATCTGACAAAGCATTGATTTCCAGAATATATAAACTATTCAAAAAACAAAGAAGAAAGAAAAAAAATGACTCACTCAAAAGATGGAACAAAGAGCTGAACAGAGACTTCACAAGTGAGGAAGTAGAGATGGCTGAGAAACAACTTAAGAAGTGTTCAACATCATTAATAATTAAGAAAATGCAAATAAAAACCACTATATCATTTCACTCTGATAAGACTGGCTAGGATCAAGAAAACAAATGATACCAAGTGCTGGAGAGTTTTGGGGGAAAGGGGAACACTCATCCACTGCTGGTTGGAATGTAAACCCATACAGCCACTATGAAAAGCAGTGTGGAGAACACTTGAAAGACTCAAAATGAACTTGCCACCTGACCCAGTTATACCACTCCTGGGTATGTACCCACAAGACTCATCTTACCACAGAGATACATGCACAGCCATGTTTAGTGCACCTCTCTTCACAATAACAAAGAGCTAGTATCAACCCAAGTGACACTCAACTGACGAGTGGATAGAGAAAACGTGGTACATCGACACAATGCAGTTCTATGCAGTGGTAAAGAAAGATGACATCAAGAACTTTGCAGGTAAATGGATGGAACTAGAAGACAATATGATAAATGAAGTAACATGGTCCCAGAAAAGCAAATGATGAATGGTATCCCTCATCTGTGGATGCTAGCGCCAATTACCTAGCTGTAAAGCAAACTAAGCAACATTAATGTGATATGAAAACAACTTCACTTTTATATTGTGAATCACTTAACAGGTTCTAGAACTAAGCTATCATTTATTTTCAGAGTTAGGAAGTTTTGGTATATGGATGAAGGATATGTATGGGGTTTTATTTTGGGTGGTCTTTTCAAGACAGGGTCTCCCTGTAGCCCTAGCTGTCCTGGAACTTACTCTGTAGACCAGGCTGGCCTTGAACTCACAAAGTTCTGCCTGCCTCTGCCTCCCAAGTGCTAGGATTAAAGGCATGCACCACCACGCCCAGCTTATTTTTAGGGTAATAAAAGATCAAAGGAATTTGGAAAAAATTAGTTTATCAGGACATTATGTGTATCCACAGTACTTATTTTATGGGAGTACTTCTTAATATTTCGTATACAAGACTGCTTGAGCTTTTGTACAAGCATTTTCTAAAATATTATAGAGTAGGTAAAAGTATCAGGCTGGTGTAACTTAGCCTTTCTCGATGCTTAATGACTATATTTAATGCCCATACCAACTTGGCAGAGGGTCTTAAGGGATAACTTTGTTCCTTGCCCTCAGAAGTCACCCAAGTCCCAGGGAAATATGCCGGGGGGCATCTCTTGAAAGGTCCTGCAAATGTGAGTCACCAGTCTTCCTGTGAAGGGAGGTCTTGGAGATCGACTAATGGTACTTCAATCAGTGTCCAGTCTATAGAGGAAAGTCTGCTCATGCTTCAAAAAGGGAAGCCTGGTCTAGCAAGACCTGACTTTGTCCTTGAGTGGATGGACCTGGTAAATGAAAAGCCAAAAGGAACCAGGGCACCCCCCCCAAAACAAAACGTGACTGACCCTTGAGGGACAGATCCTCACCTGACTTTGAGAAAACAAAAACCTTGGTTAATCCGGGCTAACTATGTGGCCTTAAATATCCAAAAGGATATCGCCCAGTACCTTCCAGTCCAGTCCCAGCGTGCAACGTGGGTGGAATAGATGCACAGCACACAGAAAACAAAGAGCTTGAGTCCAGCACGTGGGGGAAGCAGAATTCACCCATGTCCTGCAGAACAACAACCTACAAAAGTCCAGGTGAGACCTGCCTGCATGGGTGTTTTGACACCACCACACAGCACAACACCAGCATGCACCCAGCACATGGCGTGAGTTGGACAATACATTACTGGCACGTGGGACAATGTAGCAAACACCCCCATCCCCCATTCCCACCAGCACCCCTGCTCAGCCTGGGGGACTGGTGGTGCAGAGGATCTAGCAGGCACAGTATTAGTGATTACAGTCTGTGCAGCCAATGTTGAGGCACCAGAATACAAAGAAACAAATAAACAAACCAATCCACAGGCCAAAGACATACACATACAAAAAAATGGGAAAAGCTCATAATAAATCCACACCAAACTCTACCAACCCTACAGAAGACTCCTACAATGAGATCTCCCTGGAAGGAAACCAAGACATGGACTTTAGAAAAACAATTGTGGACATATTCAAAGAAATTAGAGGACTAAAGGAAGAGAATGAAAAACTCAAGAAGTGCCAAGAGGGTGATAATGACAAACGTTGGAAAGAACTAAAGGGAGAAAATGACAAACTCTGGAAGGAAGTGGAAATGCTGAAAAGATCCCAGGCTGAAATGAAAAAAGAAAATGACCAATGAACCAAGGAGCTACAAGATGAGAAAGACAGGCTCCAGAAGGAAGTGGAAACACTAAAGAAATCACAAGATGAAATGAAAAAGGAAATTGAGCATTCATCCAATCAGCAGGAAAGGATGGGAAAAAGCTTCAGAAGCAGAAAAAAGAATATCAGACCTGTGGGATAACATGGACCAACTAGAATGCTCAAGTAAAGATTATGAAAAATATTTAAAAACACAAGAGTGGAACATTCAGGAAATGTGGGACATTATGAAAAGACCAAGCCTCTGCATCATAGGGATAGAGGAAGGATAAGAATCCCAAGACAACACTATTGACCAACTCTTCGACAGGATAATAGAAGAAAATTTCCCCAAGCTGAAAAAGACAAACACATACAAATACAAGGAGCACATAGAACACCAAACAGGACGAGAAAAGAAATTCCCCATACCATATAATTGTTAAAACACTAGATGCTCAAAACAAAGACAAAATACTGAGAGCAACAAGAGAAAAACAGGAAATTACTTATAAGGGCGAACTCATCAGAATTACAGCTGACTTCTCAGTGCAAACTATGAAATCTAGAAGAATGTGGACCAAAGTATTCCCAGTACTAATACAGCAAAAATCTATACTCCACTAAATTTGAAAACCTAAGAGAAATGGATAAATATCTGAAATCCTTGGAACCAACAAAGCTTAACCAAGAAGAGATTGACAGTTAAAACGGACCCATAATAAATGAGGAATTGAAGATGTAATTAAAAACCTCCTAACTAAAAACAGCCCCAGTCCAGATGGTTTCAAGGCAGAATTCTATAAAATATTTAAAGAGGTCTTACAATCATTGTTACTCAAACTATTTAGAAGGATACAAACAGAGGGAATTCTCTCAACCTCCTTCTATGAAGCCAGCATCACTCTAATATCAAAACCAGGCAAAGATGCAACCAAAAAATAAAGCTATAGACACATCTCACAAATTAACATACATGCAAAAATTTTCAACAAAATACTTGCAAATCACTTACAGACCCACATCAAAAAGATCATCCATCATGATCAAGTTGGATTCATACCAGAGATGCAGGGAGGGTTCAACATACGTAAATCAATAAATATCATAATACACATAAATGGACTTAAAGACAAAAACCACGTGATCATCTCAATTGATGAAGAAAAGCCTGTGACAAGATCCAGCATCCCTTCATGTTTAAAGTCCTAGAGGGACTAGGACTGAAAGGAACATTCCTCAATGATAAAAGTCTTATATAGCAAACCCACAGCCAACATCATCCTAAATGGAGAAAAATTGAAACCATTTCCCTTACAGGCAGGAACCTGGCAAGGCTGCCCCTTATTGCCACTCCTCTTCAACATAGTGCTTGAAACACTTGCTAGGGCAATAAGAAAAGAGAAGGAAATTAAAGGAGTACTAATTGGCAAAGAAGAAGATAAACTATTCCTGTTTTGCAGATGATATGTTAGTTTACCTAAGGGATGCTAACAGCTCCACCAGAAAATTTCTAGAAATGATTAAGATAGTAAAGTGTCGGGGTAGAAAATTAACCTAGAAAAATCAGTACCTTTCTTTACACCAATAATATACAAGTGGAGAAGGAATATAAGAAGACCTTCCCACTCACAATAGCCTCAAAAATAATAAGATACCTGGGAACAAACCTAACCAAAGATACCAAAGACCTCTACAACAAAAATTTTAAACACCTGAAGAAGGAGATTGAAAATGACATCAAAAGATGGAAAGACCTCCCATGCTCATGGATTGGGAAAATTAATATAGTAAAAATGTCCATTTTGCCCAAATTGATATACAGATTCAACACAATCCCAATCAAAATCCCTCATATTTGATAAAGGGGCAAAAAGCCCTCAGCGGAGGAAGGATAGCATCTTCAGCAAATGGTGCTGGAAAAATTGGATCATCATTCATAGAAGAACAAAATTAAACCCCTACCTCTCATCCTGTACAAAGATCAACTCCAAGTGGATCAGAGATTTCAGTGTGAAGCCTGAAAACCTGAAGTGATAGAAGAAAAATTTAGGAACAACCTACAAGACATAGGTGTAGGAAAAGTCTTTCTAAATCAGACAGCAGCTGCACAGGAGGTAAGGTCAACAGTCCACAAATGGGGCCTCATAAAACTCAAAAGCTTCTGTACAGCAAAAGAAACAATCAAGGAGTGAAGAGAAAACCCACAGTGGGAGGAAATCTACCAGTGATACATCTGACAAAGCATTAATGTCAAGAATATATAAACTACTCAAAAAACAAAGAAGTAGGAAGACAAATGATCTACTCAAAAGATGGAGTAAAGAGCTGAACAGAGACTTCAACAGTGAGGAATAAAAGATGGCTGAGAAACATCTTAAAAAGTGTTCAGAGCCAAGCGTGGTGGCTTACACCTTTAATTCTAGCACTTGGGAGACAGAGGCAGTGGATCTTTGTGAGTTCAAGGCCAGCCTGGTCTACAAAGCGAGTTCCAGGATAGCTGGGGCTACAGGGAGACCCTGTCTCGAAAAGACAAAAAGAAATGTTCACCATCATTAGTAATTAAGGAAATGCAAATTAAAACCACTCTGAGATATCTCACTCCAATACAACTAGCTAAAATCAAGAAAACAAAAGACAACAGATGCTGGAGAGGTTGTAGGGAAAGGGGAACACTCATCCACTGCTGGTGGATGAGTGTTAAAAAGTTAAAAGACTCAAAATGAGCCTACCACCTGACCACTCCTGGGTATTTACTGCAAAGTCTCATCCTACCACAAAGATTCATGCACATCCATGTTTACTGCAGCTCTCTTCACAATAGGGAAGAGCTGAAACCAACCCAAATGCCCCTCAACAGACGAGTGGATGACAAAAATGTGGTACGACTACACAATGGAGTACTATTCAGCGGTAAAGGATGATGATATCATGAACTTTGCAGGTAAATGGATGGAGATTGAAGCCATTATGCTGAGTGAAGTAACACAGTTCCAGAAAGACAAACAGAGAATGGTCTCCCTCATTTGTGTATGCTAACACCAAATCCCCCAGATGAAAGGCAAGCTGAATAACACTATTGTTATATTTCACTTTATCTGAAAGCAACTATGTTGTTATGAGGTGAATCTCTCAACGGACTCCAGAATCCAGCCACTAATTATTTTCAGTCTCTGTAATTACTGTATATGGGTGGAGAGTATGTATCCATATTTTAGAGTAATATAAAATTAATGGAGGAAAATGTTAATTCCTAAGCATAAAAAAAGACTGAGAGAAAGATGAAGGACAGTTATGGCAGTATGCATGATCTAGGGTAGAGGGAAGGGAAAGGTGAATATGCCTGAACTGAATTGAAAAATGATGTCTGAAATACACAAAGCAGCAATAAAAGCAAAAAACATCCAAAAGGAAGGTATAACCAGAAATAAATAAATAGTATGGCCTGAGAAATTATACTTCAGGTATAAAACTTGAGATCTTGGTAAAAAGACAAAAAGAAAAAAAAAACTGCATAGTTGTTTTGCCTGTCTTACCCGCAAGTGAAGCTACCCTTGCCACTGCTTTTGCCGTCCTTCAAAGACATGAGAAGACACAGTTTTTCAACCTTCAAATACGGACTGAAGACTCATGTCTCTCCAAGAATCCTCCAAAACTTCAGTGCCAGATGGGGACTGCTGAGACATCCAACTTGTGGACTGAGCTACTGCTGGGGTTTCCACTTCTTCAGAGTATAGACTGCCATTGTTGGACTACCCAAGCTGTATCATGGAGACGAGTACAAGATCAAGACAGGATTCAGTGCTTACTGGACCTCATTTGGTGACTAGAGGAAGGAAAAACCCCAGTGTGGAACACAAGGGCAGAACTGATGGTGGTTTGGGCTTGCCAAGGAGGAGCCTTCAAACATTACATCTTTCAGCCTAATAAAAAATAATCATAAGCTTAAGATGCTAAAACCTATGATATATGTGGCATGCATGTGTGCATATTTTGGAATGATGCATATTGGAAGGAATAGTAAAACAACAGAAAAGACTGTGTCAAAGTACTGACTGAAATGGTGAATTTCTGCTTGAAACAGTAAACTTCTGCATTGAGAATTTTCAGAGAAACTGAGAAAAAGATGATAAACATGTTTGGCAAAATGCATGAGCTCTAGTGCGGTGTGGGGGCAGGGAGGGGGGCACAGGTCTAGATTTTATTTGTAATGTAATTTTCTATGAAATATACAGAGCTTCAATAAAACATTGGCTTTAAGAAAAAAAATAGTCATAGGTAACCCTATAATTTTTTGTGTTTATTTTATTTTATTTTATTTCATTTTATAAGATCACAACTGGGTGTATATAAGCCAGAGGAGTATACTGAAAATTTTTTACTGTAAAAGTAATAATAACTCTGCATCTTTACAATGTTGTTCAAACTTTTAATATACTTCCTTGGCCTTTTAATGCACCTGCTTAGAATTTCTCATTATTCCTTCGATTCTGGAAATATCCAGCCTTCTGAATCCTTATACATAAGTTCCTCTTTATCAAATATTTCATATATATATATATATATATATATATATATCTTTATTAATCCTTAAACCCTTTATTAGTTCCTTTTAAATACCATGACATAGAACCAGAATTAAAGAGATAATATGTTAACCTGAAAAACTTTTTTGTTAACAGTTTCAATTTTGCATTTGACTTTATTTATGAGTTCATTTGATGCCAGGTAAATTAATCTTAAGAAAAGTAAGCTTTTGTTAACTGTGTAGTGTACATATGATTAAACATAAGATAGACTCCAATAAACAAGACCTTGTAATTAATTGCCTTTTGTTGGGACCATGTCTTGTTATTTTTTTAATAAAATATTTTATTGGTGTTTTGTGTGTTTCATACATCCTGTATCAGTCCAATTTAGGCACACTCCCTTTTCCATGCCCCCAACCCACCCCAGTTCATGCATTCTGCCATAGATGTCTTGCATATTTTTCTCAGTCTTTTCACTGTTTTTCTCTGCAAAGGTTTGTTGTTTCTGCAGAAGTTAACTGTTTCAGTCAGTTCTTTGATCCAGTCTTTTAGTCATTTTTGTTCCTTAGCAATTTTGTATTGCTCCAAAGTATGCCTATATATATGTCACATATATACCAAAATTATGACCTCTGAAAATAAACTGTATGCTAATTCCAAATTATGTTTAGGAGTTCACGTTTTCCCTTTAATTTTATATTACTCTAAGATATGATACATACCCTCGATGCATATACCACAACTACAAAGTCTGAAATAAGTAGTCACTTAATTCTACAGTTCGTTAAGGGATTCACATTATAACAGCATAGTTGCCTTCAGATAAAAAGAAAGATAACATTAACTTTTCTCAGCTTGCTTTTCAACTAGGGATTTGTGCTAGAATCCACAAATGAGGGATAGCATTTGCTGTTTGTTTTTCTGGGACTGTGTTACTTCACTTAGCATAATATCTTCAAGTTCCATCCGTTTCCATCCATTTACCTGCAAAGTTCATGATATCTTCTTTCTTTACAGCTGAATAGAATTCCACTGGGTAGAAGTACCACATTTTCAGGGCTGGAGATATGGCCTAGCGGTTAAGAGCGCTGACTGCTCTTGCAGAGGACCCAGGTTCGATCCCCAGCACCCACATGGCGGCTGAAAACCGACTGTAACTCCAATTCCAGGAGAACTCCAGTTCCAGGGGAATCAGACACCCTCTTCTGACCTCTGTGGCATTGCACGACAAGGGTGCACAGACCTACATGCAGACAGTACATTCATACACATAAAAATAAAATAAATAATAAAAAATAAAAAAAAAGAAGAAGTACTACATTTTCTCCATCCACTCCTCAGTTGAGGCACACTTGGGTTGCTTCCAGCTCTTCACTATTGTGAAGAGAGCTGCAATAATCATCTATGTGCATGTATCTCTATGATAGGATGAGTCTTGTGGGTATATACCCAGGAGTGGTATGACTGGGTCAAGTGGTAGGCTCATTTTCAGTTTCTTGAGAGTTTTTCACGCTGCTTTACATAAGGCTTGCATGAGTTTGCATTCCCACCAGCAGTGGATGAGTGTTCCCCTTTCCCCACAACCTCTCCAGCACTTGGTATCCTTCTTTTTCTGTATCATAGCTAGTCTTACTGGAGTAAGATGAAATCTTAAGGTGATTTTAATTTGCATTTCCTTAATTATTAGCGATGCTGAACACTTTATAAGATGTTTCTCAGCCATCTTTACTTCTTCATTTGTGAAGTCTCTGTTCTGCTCTTTACTGAGGTTTGGTCTCTTCATGGCGTCCCACATTTCCCGATTATTCCACTCCTTTTTTTTTTTAATTTTCATAGTCTTTGCTTAAGCTCTTCATTTCTTCCACATTGTTTTCTAGGGTTGCTATTCTATTTTCTGCTTCATCCATTCTTTTACTGAATTTCTCTTGCCCTTTCCTGTTAACTGAATGAGCATTTGATTTCCTTTTTTCATTTCAGCCTGAGATTCCTTTAATATTTCCGTTTCCTTCCAGACTTGACCATTCTCCCCTTTTAGTTTTTTGGTTTCCTTTTTCATTTCAGCCTGAGATTTTTTTTCATTGTTTCCATTTCCTTCCAGAAGTGGTCATTCTCTCTCTTCAGGTCATTGATTTCTTTGAGTATGTCTATGATTGATCTTTTAAGATCTGTGTCCTGGGTTACCTCCAGGGAGATCTCATCATTGGAGTCCCTTGTAAGACTGATAAAGTTTGGTGGAGAGTTGTTATTTGCTTTTCCCATGTTATTGATTTTTCTTTGTGCTTTTGCCATGTGGGTTTGATTTGTTTTGTTTGTAAGAAGAAGCATAGAGAGAGTTAACAAATTGTAACTTGTTAAGGTGAAAGTTTGGAAGACTAGCAGCATTTGAGTTACAGAATGCAGCAGCCCTTCTCCATGGGGGGGGCACCCATGCAGCTGCCTGCAGCCAGGAGAAAGGCAGGCAGATAGGATAGCCATGGAGGAAGACTCTCCTGGGCCTGAGGAGGAGGAGGAGAGAGAGAGAGAGAGAGAGAGAGAGAGAGAGAGAGAGAGAGAGAGAACATACAGTTAGCAGGGTGCTTTTAGGCATCCAACATCCTCCCTGTGCCCCAAAGAATCCTAGTAGCAAAGATGGGTAGATGGGCCTGGACTCCTGGCCAGGATTCAAGTCCCCAGTGAGGAGGAAAACAGCAGGCGACAGCATGCTGCCTCTAAGTGAAAAATTGACAGAAAGCAAAGGAGAGCGGGAAATAAACCACTGTGCCTTGCTAAGGCATTTCTGCACATTTTTTTGTAACAATTCTGAGTAAGTTCCCTCCTCAGGGAAAGGGTTACATTGTTTACTAATATCTAGAAACTCCTTAATTTGAGCTTCTGTGCACTTGATTCCTATAAAATGAGGCCTGTCTTTTGAGGCCAAGCTTCCCATGTTAGTTAGTTGCCCCTGCTCACTGGTCCACCTGGCTTATTGGGAATCTGACCTGGCTTACGGCTGGCTTACAGCTTCCTCCTGAAGGCAAGGTCCCTAGTTCAGGTGCCACTTGCTGGGAATTCCCACTATTTTCAAGAACACCCTTCGTACCCTGGGAACCTATATCCGATGGTGCAGAATGTGAGATTCTCCCATACCTCCCACTTCCCCACCCCCTGCCAGAATAGTTTTTCTTTTGCAAGCATCAGTTTATTTCTCCATATAGGGAAAAATTTGGCAGCCATTAAGAAGCCCTCACAGGAAACAAGACATGTGACCTTGTTACAGAGAAGTTGTGAGAGGCTTTTCACAAAGGGCCTGGGTAAAGCAGGTAAGAGTTGAAGGTTACTGACCAAGAGGTCTCTTCTTAGAACAAGGGGCCTAGAGTCTAGGTGGCCAACTGTGTACCTTACAGTTGGCATTTGCCCCGAGACAGGGTCTCTGTGGGTTTGCTGTGTTCAGCCGCCCACCCCTATCTGGGCCACAAGCTGCCTCTTAGAACTCCTGAGCTCTGCTTATTCCAAGTCAATTCATCCTGGTCCCTGACAGGATATGATGTAGGCTTCCCACTTAGGGCTGAGCGTTCCACAGTCTCTTGTTCTCCACACTTTGACCTGCCATGTGCCTTGTATAAATCACTCTCTGTAGCAAAAAGAAGCTTCTCTAGTGACAGCTGAGACATTCACTAATTTATATGTGTAACAATAAGTCATGAGGAGTCAATTTATATCTATATTCAGCAGATTAATAGTCTGTAAGTACTCTCCTATGGCCTATAACCTGTCTATCCATAGATGCTTAACCCTGAGAGCAGTGTCAGCTATGGGATCCATGTTGGGAAACCTCCTTAAATCCAGTTAGAAGGTAGTTGGTTACTCCCATAGCATTTGGACCACATTAAACCTATCTTGCCAGACCAGTTGTTACTATAGTTCACAGAGCCCCCACCTGTGCAAGGTTGAGTACTCCCTTTCTCTGACAGTGCCATGCACAGCAAGTTTAGGTACTATGTAAACTAGCCAGTAGACCAGAAGCTTCTAAGTCAGTGCCACCTTGATGTCTACTTGTTTGTTCTATGACTCAAATATTTAGTGGCTTCAGCAACAGGTTCTGACCATCAAGTTTTGGCAGGTAACCAGGCAAAAACACAGCAGCCAATATTGTTTTGGACATTCCTGGACAAGAAATTTAAAGGGGGAAATCCATTACTGGCACTGGGATATTAATCCTCTAGCCTGTGGACTCTGGTAGCACCACTGAGCCCCTTATTATCTGGAAAATACATATAAACTCTCTTTGTATACTCTATGTATATGTTGTAAGAAGTATCCATAGTGCCAAGTTTCCACATTAATTTTTCAAAAGGATTTCAGTGGTGTAACGTATGGTATAAGATTCCAAATTTAGCGTATGGTAAAAATATTTCCATTTTTCTAGTGACATGACTCCAATAGGATTTGCTCTAGGATCTATGTCCTCTGCTTACAGACTACTGAAAGCTTTAATATGTGAACTGAAAAAACTTTCATATGTGAAGCTCTCATATGTATCATTGGCAACAGGCATGGGACCCATGCCAACTCAGCAAGCTCTCAGACTGGAACAAGAAAAATGAGTAGGGGACTAGCCCTGGACTGAGAACTACTACAGACTGATTACTGCTGAGTGAGGAAGAGTATGCCTACTTAAAAGTTCCAGATATGCTGACTAAAATCCAATGGATGAATTTGCACCGAAGGACATCTGGGTTCAAAATCTTAACTGGATAGGACTTAACTTGGTGTAATCCACCAGTTCTTATGGAGAGTTGGGACACAGGGAGCTGAATTTGATTAGGAACCATTGTATAAAATGTAAAAATGCTCAACAAAAAAATGATAAATGCTTTCAGTGTTAGTCCTCCCTCCATTCACTTCTTCTGTTGCCCTATCTTCCCATTATCCATGAAATCAACCCCTTCCTATCCATCATCCCCCTCCCCATTTATATCACTACATTCTATCTGCCCTCCCATGAACACCCTCATAGATCCTTATTACTTTCCTGATTTTTAAGGATTTTTTTCCAATAGAAAACACCTGCATAAAGACTGAAAAATGTCATCTACTTAAGAGAGAACATTAGACATCTGTCTTCTAGGTCTGGACTACTTCACATGTGATGATTGCTTCCAGTTCCATCCATTTATCTCTGAATTTCATTATATCATTTACCTTAACAGCTGAATAATATTCCGAAGTGTAAATGTCCCTCACTTTCATTATCCATTCATCAGTGGATGGACATCTAGGTTGTTTCCATTTCCTGATTATTGTGAGTAGAGCAGCAATGAGCATGGATGGACAGGCATCTCTGTGGTAGGATACAGGGTGCCTTAAGTATAGACACAAGAATGGTAGGGCTTGATCATGTGAGAGACCTATTTTAGATTTTATAAGACCCTCCATATTGATTTCTATAATGACTCCACCACTTTGCATTCCCATCAGCAGTGAACAAATATTAGAATTTCCCCAAATTCTTGCCAGCATTTATCATCCTTTGGTTATTGGATCTTGGCCATTCTGACTGGGGTAAGATCAAATATCAAAGTAGTTTTATTTTCCATTTCTCTGATTAGCTGTTTTATTCCTCATTTGAGATCATACAGTTTAGCTCTTTGCATTAATTGTTAAATTAACTTATTTTTAGTTTATGTGTCTAAGTGTCTTGCCTGCACAGATATATATATATATATATATATATATATATATATATATATATATATATGATCTAGAAGTTGTTCTAACTCCTGCAATGTACACATGCCAGAAGAAATTTTCAGATCCCCTGGAACTGCAGTTACAGGCAGTTGTTAATCACTATATGGGTGCTTAGAACCAAGTCTGGAAGAGCAACCAGTACTCTAAACTGTAGAACCATCTCACCACACCACACTTACCAGAAGTTTTAATAGACTACAGTTTTGTTGTTGTTTTGTTTTTATATTCTTTGTATATTTTAGACACTACACTAACCCTCTATCAGATGTAGAGCTGGTAAATATTTTCTTCCTGTTCTACATGTTACCTCTTCACTCAGACAATGATGTCATTTGCTACATGGAGGAATTTTAGTTTCATAAGGTTAGGGTTATGTTAGGGTTTTTTTAGGGTTTCATGCATGAATACTGTATTAACATAATTTTCACCCCTTCTTCTCCCCTTTCCAATTCTCCCTATGTCCCCTACCAATCCCTCTCTATTTCATGGCATTCCTTTAATTATTATTGTTAGATAGATGATGGATAGATATAGATGATAGATAGATAGATAGATAGATAGATAGATAGATAGATAGATGATAGATTAGTCAGGAAGAAGATGATGTGATAGATGATAGATAGATAGATAGATAGATAGATAGATAGATAGATAGATAGATGTGTTGTGTGTATGTAGGGCACAACATTTGGGTTGGATAAATTATCATGGAGCTCCTTCTTGAAAAAAAACTGATTCTCCCTCACTTGGCAATCATTATCTTTACCTAGGGAAGGGGACATGAGAAATTTCAACCATACACATGGGCATGTAAAGTGCTGTGGTCATATTGTTGAGGTCTCATGGGTGCAGCTTACCCTGTCATGTCGGAAGGCACTATTAGCAATCTTCCCATTCCTGAACCTCTTGTAAGCTTTCTGCTCCCTCTTTCATAGTCTTCCCTGAGCCTTGTATGAGGGTGGCATAGGTAGATGTACTATTGGGCTGGGCACTTCATGGTCACATACTTTGGATTTTGATAAGTTATGGATGTCTATATCTGTTGAAAAAACAAACTTTTTTGATGAGTGGTGAGAGTTGCACTTATCTGTGGGTATAAGTATACTATTTAGAATAAAATGAGAGAAATTATATCAGTTTAGGAAAATAACAGTAGTAATTTCTTCTCTGGATTCTATTAACACATAAGCCATGAGTACTTGGCTAAGTTTACAGAACAAGGCCTAAAATCATTCCTATTGCGTGGGTCTTCAGTCCAATTAGACAGCTATTAGCCATCCCCTAAATATAAATACCACTATTGTACAATTAGTGATATCTTCAGAAACAAGTCATTGTTCTGGTTCATAAGCTTTTCATCTGGGTAGGAATATTGATTTCTTTTCTTTATTGGAAGTTTACATATCACCTTCTGGTAGGATGAGAGTCAGTCTTTAGGGAGGAGGTATCTAGGTCAGTTCGAAATGATTTCTCTAAGTCATGTGTCCAATATATGCGTTGTCCATCAGCAGTACACTATTCCTTCAAGTTCTAGAAAGCAACAGAACACTTTTACACTATTTGGGGAGTCTTTTAGTCAACGCTGAATCACATCTTGAAGGGATGTTTCCCAGGCCTGGCATTTTTCACATGCAAACAGACACACACACACTCACACACACACACACACACACACACACACACACACACACATATATATATATATATATATATAATATTTCATCACTAATAAAAAGAATTCAACATGATAAGATTAATATCTTTATAAAAACTATGTTTTAATAAGCTGTTGGTTGGTATGTTGTTAAAAACCGTATTTAACTCACAGAGCAATGTTTGGTTAAATATCTGTTGAAAGGGGGATGTAGAGATATAGAGGGTCTGGAAATGGTTCTAACTCTTATAATCCAAATCCTTTAGAGTCTGAGGACAAAGAATAACTATGATTTTAATGCCAGGCTTCACTACGGAATAGTACCCTGTCTCAAGAATGAGAAAGAGTCTGTGTGTGTGTGTGTGTGTGTGTGTGAGAGAGAGAGAGAGAGAGAGAGAGAGAGAGAGAAACAGAGAGACAGAGAGAGATACCAAAAATTATTATGCATTTCGTATATTTAATCTTTTTTATTAATCTAAAAGAATGTTCTACAATCAGTGAAAAACCAAGTAAATTGTCTACATACGTTATAGTCTAAATACTGACAAGTATCATATCAATTTGAGAAATCTCAGCATTTGAATTGGCATGAGTAAGAAGATAAAACTTAACTAAATGCAAGAATATTTAATATTCTCTAACCTTACTCTAAGCATTTCTCTAATAAAAAAGAAGCAGTGCAGAATGTGTGTCACAAATTAGGCCTTCTGTGACAGAAACTCACCCACCTGTGAATCAGGGAATGTTGTGGAAGACATTGCCAGAGCTGGGGTAGGTGCATGAACATAAGACAACAGAGGCTTTCAGGCCTCTGGGAACTTGCTTGTGTAAAATTCAACAATGATGACAACATGCACAAGACCCATGCCGACTCAATCAGACAAAAAGCCCCCATAGAGGTGGACAAGTGTGCAGCATGTCCAAACCCTAACCAAAGAACTATTAGCAACTGCTAAGTGCTGGGTGAGGGAATGTACAGCATCTTTAGGGGAGTGACTCTAGTTCAGCTGACTAGACTCTAGTGGCTGAACATGCACTGAGGGGCATCGTGCAATCACTTCTTAGGTCCACTTGTTCTGGCTAAGTGCTAGCTGGAACATCATTGCTGTGTTTCATGTGACGTTTGCTCTACAGACAATCTTAAGATAACTGATATGGTGACTCCATAGTCACAAGTATACTAGAGACAGTCCTCTTAAGATGTGAGTCTCATAAGCACATCCAGTAAACCTGTTAGTCAAAAGAAGTAAAAGATCTGCTCATATTCAAGGAGTAAGAAAATAAAGTACAAAATTGGAAAGTGCAGACTAGTGTGGTCATTTTTGCAATTTACTATATTCACACATACAGTTTTAAGAGGGTGCAGTGGTTTGAATGAGAATGTCCCACATAGGCTTCAAATATTCAGACATGTTGTCCCCAGTTGATGGTGCTGCTTTGGGAGATCTTAGAAGGTGTGGCCATGCTGGAGGAAATACTTCACTGGGGGTGGGCTTAGAGAGTTCAACAAGCCTTGCAGGCTCCAGTTGCTCTCTCTACTTCCTGTGCTCATTGAAAGATGTGACCCTCGCCTTTCTGCTCCAGCCCCTGGCACCAAGCTTCCCACCACAATGGACTCTAATTCCCTAGAACCATCAATTTTAAGCTCAAATAAACTCTTCCATTTATAAGTTCCCTTGGTCATGGTGTTTTATCACAGCAACAGAAAAGTGACTAATTCAGGGGTTATATCTGGAAACATCCGTAGGCTAATTAAGAACATAATTACATAACAATCATTTGGATAAAGTAACTCTTTTTCTCCAAAGTAACCCCAGAGCCAATTTCATGTCTTTGTTCCTCAGGCTATAGATGAATGGGTTCAACATGGGTGTCACCTGTGTATACATTATTGAAGCCATTATATCCTTAATTTGGGAATTATTTGAGGAAGGAAAGAAATAAATAATTGCAAG
This sequence comes from Rhizomys pruinosus, assembly GCA_009823505.1. NCBI lineage: Eukaryota > Metazoa > Chordata > Mammalia > Rodentia > Spalacidae > Rhizomys > Rhizomys pruinosus. Next base: position 119,670 of record VZQC01012009.1, on the reverse strand, counting down.
AGTCCCGTAGAACAAAAACACCAAAATGAGGTGAGAGCCACAGGTGGACAGAACTTTGCAGATCTTCTTAGTGGAGGGGACCTTGAGGACACTAAAACCAATGCAGGTGTAAGAGCCCAAAATAATACCTAGTGCCAGGAGAGTCAAAAACCCTCCCTCAGTGAAGATGAGTAGATCATTGAAGGAGGTATCTGAGCAGGACAGCTTCAGGAGTTCAGTGAGTTCACAGAAGAAATGAGGGATGGTGTTGTCAGCACAGAAGGAGAGACGGGACAGAAGGAGGGTGTGCAGCAGGGCACGCATACAAGACAAGAGCCAAGATGCAGCGACCAGCAAGTCACATAGCTCCTGTCTCATGAAAACTATGTAGTGCAATGGGTGGCAGATGGCCACATACCTGTCATAGGCCATCACTCCAAGAAGGAAATTGTCAACAGAGACAAAAAGCAAGAAAAAATACAATTGAGTAATGCACCCTTCAAAAGGGATGGACAGGTGCTGAGTCTGCATGCTGCTGAGCATCTTTGGGACAGTGACAGATGAAAAGCAGATGTCAGAAAAGGCCAGGTGGCTGAGGAAGAAGTACATGGGGGTGTGGAGACGACAGTCCATCCTGATGAGCAGGATGATGAGCAGGTTCCCCAGCACCGTGGTCAGGTACATGGCCAGGAACAGGGTGAAGAAGATGCCCTGCTGCTCTGGCTGGATGGGGAGCCCCAGAAGGATGAACTCAGACACACTGCTCAGGTTTCCCCTCTTCATGTTCTTCATCCTGCTGGGAATGAAGGGAGAAGGAAATGTCAGAGTCCTGAGATCCTCACCAGGTAGACATAACATACATTCTTTTTTGCACTGGACTGCAACAAAATTCAGAGAAACTAGCCAGGTGTGGAAGCACATGCCTTTAATCCCAGCACTCAGGAGACAGAGGCAGGTGGATCTCTGTGAGTTCATGGACAGCCTGGTCTACACAGTGAGTTCCAAGCCTGCTGGGACTATAGTGAGACCCTGTCCCCAAAAGACCAATAAAATAAATCAGTAAAACTGCAGATTCTGTCCTCTGAATCTCTAACTGCCATTGTGGTGGTTTGAATGATAATGCCCCCATAGGCTCCAGGTATTTACACATTTTGTCCACAGCTGAGAACCTTGTTTGCAGGTGTTTTACAATGTATGGCCATGCTTTAACTAGCATGTCACTGGGGCCAGGCTGAGAGAGTTCTTACAGCCTTGCTAATCTCCCGTGATGTTCTGCTTCCTGTGCCGGCTTGAAGATGTGAACCTTTGCTTTGTGCTCCTGTTCTGACATCTGCTACCACCATCCCATCCACCATAATGGACTCTAATTCCCCCTGGAACCATGGGTGCAAATAAACTCTTCCTTTTATAAGTTCCTTTGGTTATGGTGTTTCTATCACAGTAACAGAAATGTGACTAATATAGCCTCATACTAACTACAGAGAAGATATTTCCAATGCCAACAAGATGGCCTTCAAGGAAGAATGAAAATTTGTTCACTCATTCACACATGTTCCACACAGTATTATCGGCACTGGATAATACAAAAACAGATAAACGAGTCCCTCTTGGTGCACACATTCTTGAAGCATTTCATAGAATACTGAACAAAACTATGGCCTTAGTGCCAAAAGGCTTAAGATGGCCTCTGTACCAGAAGTATATTTCTTCAGTGGCCTTGGGACAATTTCCCTGTGTGCACATAACTTCTATCTATAAAACAATAATGCTGTTATATAGTTATAAGAATTTGGGGGAAATCTCTGTTAATGCATGTAACAGTCTTACAGTAGATCCCTACAAATGGACATATCCACCGATGACAGTTACTACATTAGGACATGTTCAGCAAAAATTCTGGTATCAAACTTCAGGGACTCAGAAAAATGGAAGAGTGAGGTGGGTATTATACAAGACCCCCATTCTGACTTGAAAATTCCTGGACTTTTACATTCCTTAAAGATGTAGTGACACAGAACCTGGCCCATGGTGATGGAGATTAAATCTCTAACAGCATCAATACCATAGAAATTTGCCATTTCATTCTACCTAACTCCATCCCGTCTCTCTCCCACTCTCCCTTGCTGTTATAATCCCTTCTCTCTCTTCCTCTCTCACTATCTTCACCCGGCTTTGATTTCTCTCCACTTGCCACACTTCTTTCCCTCTGTCCCAATAAAAGGATGCATTCACAGTAACAGACTTGAGAAATTTCCATTTCCCAAAAATTTTATCATGCTTCACAAAATTGAGTCTATTCAAATCTTAATAGATTCATAATTATTTAATTATATAACCAGTGTGCACAATTTCTAGTAACATTAATCATAATTGGTACTTAAAAAAAACTTATTAAGACAAAGGCATTGATAATGTTATATTGCTACACATAGGTAAACTAAATCTCATAGCCAAGCAACCTATCCTAATCACTAAATTAATACCTGATGCTGTCCCAATTCCAGGCTTTGTCACTATCATCAGATCCCCTGCTTGTCACCACAGGTCTGACACCTTCATTCATTTGTTAGAAAATCCAGGGTGGGCAAGGTGTTGCAAACGTGCAATCATTGCACTTAAGGAAGCAAAGGCAGGAGAAGCCAGCCTAAGTAACACTAAAAATGAGAGTGAAGAGAGGGACATGGGGAGAGAGAGCATTCGAGAAAGAGGAAGAGAGAAAGGAAGGAAGTTGGTTCTCAGCTAAGTCTGGGAAAGTATTTCAGGGTTTCTAAGTTACACCATGCCACTTGCTTGATTTTCTGCAAATATTCATACGTAAGATGATTCTGTAGCTTACCATGTATTGTTGTATTTGGACACTTTAAGATGAAAGGTGAAACTGTATGATAACTGAGTCTGCACGACTAGTCTATATCAAGCCTTTCCTGGCCCAGCCAGAATATATAGTCACTAATTCACATCAGACATTACATTTCAAAAGTTTATGTGATTTAATTCCAACAGTTAGCAAATATTTACTAAGTGGTTCTGTTTTGCTTGTTTGATTTCCATAGTTGGTTTGTTGTTGTTGTATTTTTTGTTTGTTTGTTTGTTTGTTTTTGGTCTTTTTGAGACAGAGGCTCCCTGTAGCCCCAGCTGTCCTGGAACTCACTCTGTAGACCAGGCTGGCCTTGAACTGACAAAGATCCACCTGCCTCTGCCTCCCAAATGATAGGACTAAAGGTGTGCACCACTACGCCCAGCTATCCATAGTTATTTTTTACAAGATCTCTCTAGTCCCCAACCCACTTAAAGTTACTGTGTGGATCAGGCTGACCTCAAACTCCCAGACATCAGCCTGCTTCTTCCCCTAAGAACTGGGATTAAAGGACTACACCACCAGGCCCATTATTACTAAGTGCTTCTAAAGCATACTTTCAAAGGTTCATTTTTCATGTTCTTAATACTAAAAGAGTGGGTTGAAGCCTCAGAATGAAGGGCCTATAGTAATTTCTCAATCCTGATCTTGATAGTAGAAACAAGGAGAGTTTTTTAAAGTATATTGATAACTTAACCAGTCAGAATTAAATCATAGTTAGGCATCACATACAGAAGATGAGGAAAGGCAATGCAGGCAGTTGGCAGTACCCCAAGGCACAGGTACCTGATAACAAGTATCTGTAAGAGCAGAGAGGAGCAGAGAGGGCAATTTGCCGAGTTATTCAGTAAGAAACAACAGCAGAGCAAATTACACCTCCAATGAGATCTGAAAACTCAATGGCATTTAATTAATCAAACTTTTTTGCAACTTGGTCACATCTGAATGAATATCCAGAAGATAGAGATCAAATAAATATTCACACTTAATAGCTGGATAAGCAAAGAGATGACTTCATTTCAAATCTTTCTCTCGGTTAAAGAGGCAGCTGGACTCGCAGGAATGAAGAAGGAAAGCAGCGAGGTGAAGATTGACAAATGGTGCTTAAACGAGTCTGCTTCCTCTATTTGCCAAAACAACCCTTCTTGGACATTTAAGAAATGACTCACTGCATGTTTATAACACAATGCATGCCAGGATAAATCCTTAGTCTCATCACATTAGTTGAGGCTACTGAAATTTGCAGAGCTTAACCCAGTGTCACAAAGCTTCATAGAGTCAAACTTAGAGATTTGAACTGAGAATGGGATTACAGCATTGCTGAAAGCTAGGAAAGAGAAGTTCTCTCACAGAATTTAGGGTTCTGGAATTCACATCAGCCAAGAGCTACCTATTTAGCTTCAGTTGGGACCCACTGGGAGCTGCTTTAAGGAAGAGGAGATACATCCTTAGTGGAGGAGGCAGCATTGAGGTTTCCCAAAGTCCAGATCTACAGCTGTGTTTACAAACACACAGATTACAATACAATGGCTTTAGTTCCTTCTCTCTACATCCATACCAGATTGAAAAAGTTTGTTGCATAGAAACACTTACATGTAGTCACACAAGCTACATTTAAGCAATCATAGATCTCTCTGCCCAACAGTAATTCTCTTTATTACCTATACTCAGTAGGTAGAAACAGAAGTTGCAAACAATTGATAATAAACACTGTCACATACCATACTGCATCTAAACATCATACCTAACCTTCCAACATAAAAAATATATACTATATCCAGAGAGACACTTATGAAGCCATCAATCACACAAAGCCTACAACAATCAAACAAAATTCATATCAAGAAGGGAGATTTTTCTGATCTCCATAATCTGTGTCTCTCTTCGATGAAGAAGTGCTTCTCTAAGTCAATTCCTACTAAATACAGAGTATTAATACAAAAATACCACACAGTCCATGTATGAACACACAAATCCATATGTAAACACACAAATCCTATGCCAGGAAATAATTCTTCTTCTTCTCACCTGTGACAATATTTGATGGACTCAAATATCTTCTTCAAGCCTGTTTCCTGAACATTCACTTTCTTTTCATAGAGAAGAGGATCCTTAATCAGGGAGACGTTCTTCCAACCAATGGGTCTAACTGCAGAAAAGCAGAAAAGATGTGTATCTACCAACAGGATTAATGCCCAGGGGAAATAGTCCAAACTTCTATTGAGAAAATGAGCCAACATGAACTAATTGTCCAATTTCCTTTACTTCCCAAGGGAAGGGAATCTGTGAAGGGACTAGATGGGCTGAGGCACAAGAGACACATGAATTGTTTGCTTGATCTCCATGCACCTGTGACCCTAAACATCATGTCTTCTGATGTAATCTGGGGTGGTCTGACATAATTAAAGGTCACCTACAGTCCCCAGACAAAGCAAGGCCTGCCCTCACAGCCTCCCATAACACTGATGTCATCTATTACAGCTCATAATTCATTGCTGCATGACAGATGGAGATTTCCGCATTCCTCTGAGATACTCCACACAGCAAGTCCAAGGATTTGATCTGTAATGGTGGTTTATAAGTCAGGTATATATTTAATGTATTAAAACAAAACCATTTACAAATGACATCAAGAGGTTGGCAGAATAGTTAGCAAGATTGCAGGAGGTCTGGTAGTAGATTAGGGAGCATAGATGAAGGAAAAGATCAAAAATTGATTAGGAACTGTTTTATGAAATGTACAAAAGCTCAATAAAAATGTTTGGAATCCAATTAACAATGATTTAGGAATGGCCCCATAATTACGCTAGAGATTGAGGGTAAGTTAGAGCATTCTGACTGCAGCACTTCTCTCCCCAAATAGGACAGTACTGATCAACCCCCAAGTTTTCATGATCCAGGAAACTAGCTATCCCTTGCCTCTGTGCTTTTTCTTTTCATTTTCTATGTGTTCATCATAATTTTCACAAGATGACATTATTTTATTTTTATGACTTTTTGTTGCTTCCATATATTCCACTTCATTTTTATGCATTTCTTTTCTGTGACTTCCTTCTTTCCTCCCTTTCATTCCTCCTTTTCCTCCATTTGTGCACTAAGTACTATTTTGCTTACATTCTTGGTATTTTCTTAATATAACTGACTTGGATTTTTTTTATTCTATACCTTACAATAGTCAAATACTGAACTTAATTTTTTTTTACTATTACAAAATTCTTTAATATTTGTATTTGTTATTTTTTATATTCTCTGATGTCTCTGCCACTCCATAATAATCTCATTCATTCTTGATATTTTTTTATTATTGATGCTTTGTGCATTTCATACATCATTTTCCAATTCAGATCAGGCATATTTCACTTTCCCTTCCCCTCTACCCCCACCCCATCCCAGATCATGCATTTTGCCATAACTGTCCTGCATCTTTCTCTCAGTTTTTTTTTTCATTTTTTAGCTATAAGTGATGATCCATGAGTACAAGCATCCTTCATATGAAACCACTTTGCAGGCTGTTGTGCCCAAACCCCCACAGCCCCACCATCCAGCAGGGGGTAAGGGGTTGTATGTTCAATCAAGTTGATCAAATAAGTATCCTGACTACATTGCTGTAGTTTCACCATTCACCCCAATCACAGCCCTTACATTCTACCATGCCCCCTCTTCCGCAGATTGTTCCCTAGGCTTAGAAAAGGGGCACAGGTGGATTAGNAAAAGGAGTCAGAGACAGGACCCCCTAGCTGCAGCCCCGGAAGGAACCCAGCTCCCAAGCTACTTGCCCAGGTGAATTCTGGGCAGCCCGCCCAAAGGTGCAGACGCTCTGGCCCTGGCCCGAATCTCCGGACCATCTGGCTCAGCACCTGGGTTCTGCCCAAAAGGTCTCAGAGACACGACCCCCTAGCTGCAGCCCCGGAAGGAACCCAGCTCCCAAGCTACTTGGCCCAGTGACTTCCAGGCAGCCCACCCAAAGGTGCAGACACTCTGGCCCTGGCCTGAATCTCCAGACCCTCTGGCCCGGCACCTGGGTCTTGCGCAAAAGCCCTATTTTTGTTTCTGTTTTGTCTTATTGAACTTTTTAATCTCCTCTATTTCTCCCACTTCCTTGTCAATGAATCTTGGTCACATTCAGTACCACTCTGTTATTGTTTTTAAGCATATTTCTATATCTCTTATGAATTCTTGTTGCTGCAGATACAGAAGTTTGGTTTCTTGTTGCTGAGTAGTACTAAAGATTACCCCTATAAGCACAGATGGTATAGTAAGAATATCAGCCAGCAAAAGGAGGGAATAGGCCAACCAGCTGATAAAAAGGCAACACAGAAATGCTAGAAACATAAAAAAGCAAGAAAACATGAATCTTCATTGTGATGGTTTTGATTGAGAATGTCCCCCATATGCTCCAAGTATTTAGAGATTTTTGTCCCTAGTTGCTGGTGCTGGGAGGTCTTGGAAGGTGTGGCCATGCTGAAGGAAGCTTGTCACTGGGGGCAGGCTTAGAGAGTTCAAAAAACTTTACCATTCTCCAGTCTCTCTCTGATTTATTTGAGCTTATGGGTCTGGGGGAATTAGAGTCCATCATGTTGGGGAGGTATGAGGACAGGAGCTGGTGGAGCAGAAGCCAGGGTTCACATCTTCAAGCAGACACAGGAAGCAAAAAGAGACTGGAAAAATAAGTTAGTCAATTGCTTTTCAACTTAGCCTCAGTTGATCTTTTGAGCTGTGGGCAAACTCCACCCAGACTCTGCCAAAATATTCCAGTTGCTGTGTAAGTCCTTATTTTCCTCTGGAACTACATTTTTCTCAGCACTACTTACATCCAGGCTCCTACTAGGATGGCCCATTAATCTCTTCTTACAGCATTTAACTGTTCTCTAATCCAAAGTTCCAAAGTTTTCCACATATATCCAAACACCCACATTTGTCAAATTCTTCATAATCAACACCCCACTTCTGGTATCTATTAGTGTATTAGCCACTTTTCTGTTGTTCTGATAGCATCACTACAACCAAAGGAACTTATAAAAGGAAAAGTTTATTTGAGTTTACAGTTGACAGTTCTAGGGGAATTAGAGTTCATCCTAGTGAGGAGGCATGGTGGCAGGAGCTGGAACAGAAAGCCGTGGTCCACTTCTTCAAGCAAACATAGGAAGCAGAAACTGGAGACTGGCAAGGCTTTTTGAATTCTCTGACCCTCCTCAACCCCCAGTGATGAGCTTCATCAAGCATGACAACATCCTCGAAGATCTCCCAAACCACACCACCAACTGGTGACAAAATATCCAAATCCATGGAGCCTAATGGAGGACATTCTCATTCACACCATCGCACCAGGTTATTTTATGAATCTGAGTGTTCTTTCCTCTATGTATTTAGGTGTACCACATGTGTGCAATGTCTGTGGAGGTCAGAAATGGGAATCAGATTCCCTGGAACTGGACTTACAGATAATTGTTAGCTACATTGTGGGTGCTGCAAGAGCAGCAACTGTTCTTAATTACTGAGCCATTTCTCCAGCCTTTCTCTCTTTTAAAAAATGGGTGGACTATATACGACACATGTCACACTGGGGCTTTGCTGCTATCAAGAAAAAAAAAAGAAACTGAGTGCTCACCTTGTGTGTGTGATTTTTCTGGTGCCTTTAGCTCAACATAATTCTTATGCCAAGGTGATGTATTTTGGGGTGGTGGTCTCTGTCACTCTGCATTTGCAAATGGGATCCAGGAGACATTTTTCACCTTGGGAAAGAGTTGTAAAAACTCTTATTTTTGGTCTCCCTGAAGCTCTGGCTGTCCTGGAACTCACTCTGTAGACCAGGCTGGCCTTGAACTCACAGAGATCCGCCTGCCTCTGCCTCCCAAGTGCTAGGATTAAAGGCAGGTGCCACCATGCCGGCAAGACTCTTATCTCATGTAAACTATACTGTAAACTCTGGTGGCTGCTAGCTTCTGTGGCTCTTTGCTTTAAATTAATTAAAATATTTCCTGTGTGTTATCAGATCATAATGTAATAAAAATAAAAATTCATAGCAACAGAAGCTATAGAAACTACTTAAATATTTAGAGCCTGATCAATATAATCATTTTCTTTTTATTTTAAATACTTCTATCACCTTTTATGAATTTAATGCAATAGCCCTTAATTAAATTTAAAAACACTCCCCCAGCCTCCCACTAAATATCCCCACATCATACCTCAGGGATTCTGTAATATTTGTTAATGCCTATCTAGTCAAACATTTACACCTGGGTATCCTTCCATGCAAGTTTATCCACTCTAGTCTATTCAGTTGCTCTAGACATCTTAAGGAAGTTCTATTGTCCTTCATCCAGCACTAATCAGTGTGAAGACCTTCCAGGCTAAAGCTGGCCCACCACACATTGCCCTCATTCCAAGCTGGGTCCTTCACTGATTGAGTCCACCTGGTTCTTGTGCATGATGGCAGCATTGCCTCAAGTTCACATGAGTAAGTTTCCAGTGCTCTGAACACTTCCATTTACCTATGTTAATGGACAAGCCTGACTTCTTAAAATCTTTCTACCACCTCTTCCAATATGAGCCATGGGTGGGTGAGGTTTACTATAGGATCTGTGGCATGATTACACTTTCTCCCAAATTCCCTGCCCCTGGCCATCAGACATCAGATGCCTCCCAGAGAAGAATCCTTCTGAAAATCAGGCAACCCCACCCAGCCAGCCAGCTAACCTAGGGGGAAGGCCTGTGGACTCATAGAGTAGAGATGTGCTAGTGGATTGCTCTCTCCCCCACAACTGGTTCCATTTGTCCAGAACTGCTGTCAGCCCCTGCCTGGGGAATGTGAGCAAAGCACTGAAGGGACTCCTGTAACTGATGATTTCCCCATTTGCTCTGTAGGAAAATGCAAGATTATTTAATATCTCTAATATGACTCAATAGTATTTCTCTACTTAAAGACAAAACATATATTTCTGATGAAGTATCACTTTTCAGAAAGAAAAGATTTATATTTTGATATCATGACAACTATTTATGTCTCTTTAGGAAGATGAGGAAACATGTTTTTACATTTTAGTATTATACCTAACAAAAATAGGGAAGAATAGCAGGAAAGAGGAGATCAGTTAAGGCAAAGATCATGGAAATTTTCCTATCCACAAGAATGCCTGTTCTGAAATCAATTTGTTGTAAAATAGGGAAGCAGCAGAATTAGAGAAATGCCTAGAAGTTAAGAGCTCTGGTTGCTCTTGCAGAGCCCCTCTGTTCTGTTTCCCAGCACCCACTTGGTGGCTAACAAGTGTAACTCCAATTCAAGAGGATCAAACGTCCTCTTCCTGCCTCTGTAGCCATTGCACACACTAAGTACAAAACACTCAAACATATAAAATAAAAATAAGTAAAATTTTTTTTGTCTTTTTGAGACAGGGTCTCCCTGTAGCCCCAGCTGTCCTGGAACTCACTCTGTAGACCAGGCTGGCCTTGAACTCACAAAGATCTGCCTGCCTCTGCCTCCCAAGTGCTAGGATTAAAGGCGTGTGCCACCACGCCCAGCAAAATAAGTAAAATTTTAAATAAAATTGGGATGAAGATGATATAATAAGCAGATCAAAAATGAGCAAGGGAACACAGAATCAAGGAAAGGTCTGATGCATAAAAATCCCCCAAACAGTGACTTAATTTATCATTTACATAATAATTTATAGTCTAGAAATTTGGCATGGAACTATATTAAGCTGGATGTTACATGAATCAGTTCAACTAATCTCAACAAGGACTCATCAGTGCCCAAATATCACTTATTAGGTCCACTTGTGCTCCCTACATGCTAGCTGGAGCATCTTTGCCATACTCCATGGACCCTTTCTTCTTCATGCACACGATCCTCACCTAGCTTGTCTGGTGACTTTGTAATTAAAATATAGTGGAGATAAAGTCCTTTTAAACATGCAGGTTGCATAAGCCTGTCCATCAAATGTATTAGACAAAGCAAGACACAATATCTGCACATATTCAAGGAGTAAGGAAATAATCTCCAAACTTGAAAAGTGAAGAATAGTGTGGCCATTTTTGCAACTTACTATATTCACCTATACAATGTTAAGGGAGTATCAATAGAAGTATCTCAAGAGTAATTAAGAAAATGAGGGCTCAACACCCACTTGGATAAAGTAACTCTTTTTCTCCAAAGTAACCCCAGAGCCAATTTCATGTCTGTGTTCCTCAGACTATAGATGAAGGGGTTCAACATGGGTGTCACATCAGTATACATTGTTGAAGTAATTGCATCCTTATTTTGGGAATTATTTGAGGAATGAAAGAAATAAATAATTGTAAGGGTGCCATAGTACAAAAATACCAAGAATATGTGGGAACCACAGTTGGACAGAACTTTGCAGATATTCTTAGTGGAGGGGACCTTGAGGACAGTAAAACCAATGCAGATGTAAGAACCCAAGATGGTACCCACAGACAGGAGAGTCAACACTCCACCCTCAGTGAAGATGACCAGCTCATTGAGGGAGGTATCTGAGCAGGACAACTACAGGTGCTCCTTGAGATCACAGTAGAAGTGGGGGATGGTGGTATCAGCACAGAAGGAGAGACGGGAGAGGAGGAGGGTGTGCAGCAGGGCACATATACAAGAGAAAAACCAAGATGCAGCCACCAGCAAGTCACACAGCTCCCGTCTCATAACAACTATGTAGTGCAGTGGGTGGCAGATGGCCACATACTTGTCATAGGACATCACTCCAAGAAGGAAATTGTCAACAGAGACAAAAAGCAAGAACAAATACAATTGAGTAATGCACCCCTCAAAAGGAATGGACAGATTCTGAGTCTGCATATTGCTGAGCATCTTTTAAACAGTGACGGATGAAAAGCAGATGTCAGAGAAGGTGAGGTGGCACAGGAAGAAGGACATGGGGGTGTGGAGACGAGAGTCCATCCTGATGAGCAGGATGATGAGCAGGTTCTCCAGCACCGTGGTCAGGTACATGGCCAGGAACAGGGTGAAGAAGATGCCCTGCTACTCTGGCTGGATGGGGAGCCCCAGGAGGATGAACTCAGACACACTGTTCAGGTTTCCCCTCCTCATGTTGCTGTTCCTGCTGGGAATGAAGGGAGAAGGAAGTGTCAGCTTCCTGAGATCCTCACCAGGTACACATAACATGCATGCTTTTATCCAAGAGACTACATCAAAATTTAGACAAACTACATTTTACAGTCTGAACTCAAACTGGCCTCATACTAAACTCAGAGATGATATTTCCAATGTTAACAAGTCTGGCTTCAAGAAGTAATGCAAATTTGTTCACTTATTCACACATATTCTAAACAGCGTTTTCGACACTAGAAACATAACAGAATATAAAATTGCCTCCCAGAGCACACATTCTATAAACATTTCATACAATGCTAAGCAAGAACTACAGCTTTGATAAGCAAGAACTACAACTACCAGGAAGCTTAAATAGGTCCCTGTCTTAGAAGTTTATTTGGTAGCCTTGGGCAAAATTGTTGCATGTCCCTAAGCTTTCTCTCTGATAAAGTATTGACACTATTATCCAGCTGCATGGATTTGTGTGAAATCTATGTTAATTCATGTAATAATATTAGAGCAGATCCCTATATATAGTCATATTTGCTCATGTGTGCCACTACAGTAGGACAAGTACAGCAGAAAATCTAGTATCAAAACCCAGGAACTCAGAAAAACAGAATAGTGACAAGTGACCTTGTTACTAGCAGAAAAAAATTAAGCTCTTGTAATTTCACAGTACCTGAAGGAGACAGATCCTGAACCATGGGGATTAACTTCCTGACAGCAATAATTGTGGTAGACGCCCCTGTCTCCTCCATATCTACCCATATCCCCACTTTTTTTCCTAAGCCTGTGTCCTTCTCCCTTCCATCTCCAATCCTTCCATCCTTCCTGACTCTCCTTTCACTTCTCTTTCTCTCCTAACAGGGATGCATTCATAGTAACTGACTTGAGATTATGCCCTAGGAAACTTCCCATACCAGAAACCTAAGAAATTTATCCTGCTTTTGGATTTGAGAGCCTATTGAAACTATTGTTAAGTATTGGGTCCAGTTACCAAATTAATACCCAATGCTGTCACAATTTCAGACATTGACAATATGATCAGATGCTCTGCTTGCCACCATTCCATGGGTCCTACGCCTTCGATCATTTGTGAGAAATCCCAAAATGGGTGTGTTGGTGCAAACATGCAATCCCAGCACTTAATGAAGCCAAGGCAGAAGGATCATGAGTTTGAAGCTGGCATTAGCTACATTTTGAGTTCTAGACAAGATTAAGTAATATAAAGAGATCTTACTTCAAAAAAATAATAGAGAAAGACGGAAAGTAATACAAGGAAAGAAAAAAAGAAGAAAGAAAGAAAAGAAAGAAAGAAAGAAAGAAAGAAAGAAAGAAAGAAAGAAAGAAAGAAAGAAAGAAAAAAGAAAAAGAGAGAAAAGTTCTAAGCAAATCCAAAACTGTTTCAGGGCTTCAGAGTTACACCATGTCACCTTCTTGATAATCTGCTAGTATTCCTACATGAGATGATTCTGTAGTTTGCTATGTACTCTCATGATTGGACATGGAAATTGGAAAGTGACACTATAAAACAATGTTTTCTGTACAACAGATCTACATATGTTTGATATCAAGCCTTTTCTGGGCAAACAAGAATTTTCATTCGCTAACTTTTATAAGACATTAAAATTGCAACATTTAGGTGATTTAATTCCAACATTCAATAAACAATTACTGAGTTCTTCTAAAGCAGGTAATGCAGTAATTTTTCCCATGTTTGTACTGTGGAAACAGAGGTGTGAAGCCATGTACTGAAAATCTCATAGCACTTGGTAGAATCCTATCACAAGCACAAAACTTCTGATAGATCTTTGACATATAATTTGGTATCATATCCAGTCAGAGTTGAATCACAATTGGAGATACAGACCTGTGAAATGGAATCCAGAGAATGGCCATCACTCCAAGGCACCAGTACCTATTATGAAGCCTCTTTAAGTGCAGAGAGGGGTAGAGTGGGCAAGAGGTCATCTCAGACAGTGGGAAAGAGGAAGAACACAGTGATTTAAACCTCCAATGGGAGTTGGACAAGCTACTTGCATTACTAAATCAACATATTAGAACTTAAGCATGTTTGAAAGAAAATCCAGAGAGTCAAATAAATGCTCAAACTTAATAGCTGGATAGGCAAAAAGATGACTTTGATTCATACCATTTTCAGTGGGGAAGAGGCAGATGGACACACACTGAAAATGAAGAAGGGAAGCAGCAAGGTGAAGATTGGCAAATGCTCTTTACATGAGTCTGCTTCCTCTGTTCTTGCCAAAGCAATCCACCCTGGACAGGTAAGAAAAGACATTAGGGGCTAAAGAGATGTTCAGCAGTTAAGAGCACTAGCCTTCTTGTAGAAGAACCAGATTTGATTCCCAGAACCCACATGGTAGTTAACAACTGTCTGCAACTCCAGTTCCAGGGAATTTCAATGCCCTCTTCTGACCTCTGCAGCATTGCATAACACAAGTGCCCTTACATACATGCAGGCAATGCATGATATACATAAAATGAAAATAATAAAGAAAATATTTATTTATTTATTTTTATTTTTTTAACAAATCTAGACGCGTATTCCTGCCCATTCCCCGACCCCGCCAGAGCTCATGCTTTCTGCCAAACATGCTTTTCATCTCTTTCTCAGTCTTTCTCAATATTCTCCATGAGGAAATTAACTGTTTTGAACAGAAGTTCACTGTTTCAGTCAGTTGTTTGATCCAGTCCTTCCTGTTGTTGTTGTTGTTGTTGTTGTTGTTGTTGTTGTTTCCAATATGCATTACGCCCAACTGCTTTGGACAAAAGCTCAGGGGGGCCTACACAAGAAAATATTTTTTTTGGTCTTTTCGAGACAGGGTCTCCCTGTAGCCCCAGCTGTCCTGGAACTCACTCTGTAGACCAAGCTGGCCTTGAACTCACAAAGATCCGCCTGACTCTGCCTCCCGAGTGCTAGGATTAAAGGCATGTGCCACCACGCCCGGCCAACCTGAGAACTTACTAAATATCATTTTTGAGATTTTTGAGATGAAATTTTCAGTGTTGAAAGCTAGCTTTTAAAAAATATTTGCAGAGGGGCTGGAGAGATGGGCTGGGGTTAAGAGTGCCAACTGCTCTTGCAGAGGACCGGGGTTCGATCCCCAGCACCCACATGGTGGCTGAAAACCGTCTTTAACTCCAGTTCCAGGGGAATCTGATGCCCTCTTCTGACTTCCATGGCATTGCTCGACATGGGTGCACAAACTTACATGCAGACAGTACATTCATACACATACTAAATAAATAAAATAACATAAATATTTAAAAAAATAATTGCAGAGCCCAAACTTGGCTAAGGAAATATTGGCAGCAGACGGTGGTCAGGTGAGGAAGACCTGGCCTTCTTTAGAAAAGAGACTCAGGATAGGCAAACTAGAGCTCAGGGGAGAAGCTAGTACTGAAGAATGAGCAGGAAGAGTAATTCGGCACAATGGACTCAAGCACAAAAGGCAGACAGTGTGAGCTCCTGGGTCGGCAGAGGGAGGGTGACAAGGGAGAAGCGGGTACAATGGCGATTAACACGGACCGAAAAAATATGTATGAAACACATAAAAATTCAATACAATAAAAATATTCAAACAGAAATCAGAGGACTTCAAGTCCTGTAGGCAAACACTACCCATTTAGCTTAAGGAGGAACCTACAAGGAACTGCCTGACATAAGAGGATAAAGCATTGGCAAAAAGGTCTCTATGAGAATGTTTCCTGAGTATAGAGACACATACATGTATTCCAAATGCATATATTACCAAACAGCATTAGTTCCTTCTCTTTTACACCCTTGAGAGATTAAAATATGCGTATATTGCATAGAAACGCTTGTATGAGCAGGGCATGGTGGCGCACGCCTTTAATCCTAGCAGTTGGGAGACAGAGGCAGGCGGATCTTTGTGAGTTGAAGACCAGCCTAGTCTACAGAGTGAGTTCCAGGTCAGCTGGGGATACAGGGATACCCTGTCTCAAAAAGACAAAAAAAAAAGAGAAACATTTGTATGAACTCAAATATGAGTAAAAGCAATCAAAGGTATCTTCAATTAAGAGTCAGTCATTTTGTGTAAACTTATACTTAGTCTAGGTAATAAAAAGAGATTGTGTTAGTATCACATGAATTAAGTGATAAATACTCCTACACACCACTTTGTACATGAACAGTATACCCAGTTGGCCATGGCAAAACAAACATAAACTGTGTACAAAGAGATAATCAAACAACAATGCCATCCATCAAACACACCATTCAACCATCAGATGCATGCATCCTATCAAGAAGCATGATCTTCAGATCCCTAAATTTTGCTCCTGTCTTTCTTACGTGAAGAACTGGCTGTGTAAGTCAACTCACTATTAAATTCATTGTATTGGGAAATTTTTTTTGCTTTTTTTAATTTTTTTATTTTTGTATGTGTATGAGTATACTGTCTGCATGTAGGTTTGTGCACCCATGTCTCACAATGCCGCGGAGGTCAGAAGAGAGTCTCAGATTCTCCTGGAACTGGAGTTCTCCTAGAATTGGAGTTACAGATGGTTCTTAGCTGCCATGTGGGTGCTGGGGATTGAACCCGGGTCCTCTGCAAGAGCAGTCGGTTCTCTTAACTGCTAGGCTATCTCTCCAGCCCAGGAATTTTTTTAAATATACAATTCATACATGTTCTTGTGTAAACACACAAATCTAGAGCCAGGAAATGATACCCCATTTCTGCTGACCTGTGACAATCCTTCATGTGTTCAAACATCTTCTGTTAAAGCCTGTTTCTTGAACCTTCACTTTCTATTGATGAGGGATAGTATCCAAAAAAAAAACAGGAGAAAGTTTCCTTAGCCAAAGAGTCTACTGAATGCTGATGTCAGATTTCAAGCAGCAGAAAGATGTGCATCTATCAACAAGATTAATGCCCAGGGAAAAATAATCCAAGTTTCAAGTGAGAAAACGAACCAGGATGTAGTAATTGTCCAATTTCCTATATTGCCCATTGTAAGGGATATAAGAAGGGACTAAATGGGCTGAGCCACAAGAGACACAGGAAGAACTGTGCTTGAAATGGATGCACCAGTGGCCTTACCCATCAGGTCTTCTGATACAATCAACTGTGGTCTGAAGTAACACTGTCCCCAGACAAAGCAAGGTCTTCCCTCATAGTCTCCCACAACACTGATTACATCTTTTACAGCTAACAGTTCATTGATATCTTAGTTTGTGGTCCCTGCCTTCCTCTGAGATATTCCACAGAGCAGGTCCTAGAGCTTCTTCAGGAAGTAGAGTGATGAGACTGAGTCCAAGGTCATTAAATAGAGACTGACTGGAACACAATACAATCTGTGCCCTTTATTTACCATGTAGCCTAACCAAGAATTTGAGTTTTAAGCTACTTAATAACACAAAACCTGAAAGTTATAAAAGTAATGGGTAAATGTAAGCACATAGTCAAAATCAGAATTCTCTTGCACAGTAATGGTGAAAAGTTAATCAGTTATATTTTTTTTAACAAATGTGTTAAAAGCAAAACTACTGAAAAGGACATCAACCGCTTAGCAGAATAGTTCTGCAGCCTTAGATCCTCTCCAAAACTTCCAGTTAGCAGCTACCTATGGATAAAAACAGGCTGATAAACATTCTAGAAATTGAGAGCAAAGCTGAAACACCCTCTTTAGACCACAAAACTAGAAAAGCCAGGATAAAATAGTAACCAGAAATCCTTCTGATTACATGGCTTCTCTTCCAAGCCAGCACAGTGTCACACACAGAGAATTCCTCTGGACTGGTGGATTCCTCAGTTGTCACAGTGAACTAAAGACAGACATCCAGTTTCTCCTACATTCTGGAGCTCTTCACTGGAGATTCGCTCTTTCTCATCCATAAGTAGCTTAAGGAGTAGCAATAGGGCGGGCAACATGGCATTAGGAAGATCAAAAAAAATGAGATGAGGGTATTCTCCTTGTGGAGCATGCCTTTAATCCCAGCACTCGGGAGGCAGAGGCAGGTGGATCTCTGAGTAGAAGGTCAGCCTGTTCTATATAGTGATTTCCAGCTAGGGCTATGGGGAGACCCTGTCTGGAAAAAAAGACCAAAAAAGTATATGGTTGCCTGTAGATATGGTTCACTCTGGCCAAAGATAAGAAATTACATTCCAGAGCACTTATCCTGTAATATCACCCTGAAGGAAACTCAGTCAATGAATCATCAGGGCTTGAACCTGGCCTTGCTTTCCCACAGATTCCAGGTGCTCTTATGGAGTCTTCTTTGAACTGATTCAAACCAGCTGCTGTACTAACGCAGCAGTCAGTAGTTCTGTTCTAAGAGGTGCTGACCTCTGCAGTTTGGGGAATAGGGTAAATTTAGTGCAAAAATCAGTGAAATCTGGATAATCTTGGTGTTTAGACCATCTTGTATTAGTAACAGTTCCTTACTGGACATGTAAGATGCTAACAGTATGGAAAATGTGGTAAGGGGTGTGTAGGAAAGCCATGTGATAGCTTCATGACTCCTTTAGATCTAAAAGTATTCTGGAATAAAAAAAATTTTCTAAAGAATAAATAATAATGTAAGGTTCTAGGTAAAATGGTAGACCTGAGGCTGCCTCTGAGAACCTGGATGGAGACTCAGAATAAGGAAAAATGGACTTTACTACAAACAAAGGTGCATCACAATGAGAAGAAAGCTGAATAAGACTGAGAAGTGGGGAGCTCCCCAGGCTAGGGTTGGGGGCTGTTCTAGTTTGTCTTCCATTGCTGTGGCAAAACACTCTGACCAACACCAACTTGGGGAGGAAAGGGCTTATTCAGCTTACATCTCCTGGGTCACAGTTCATCTCACAGGGAGCCCAAGGCAGAAACTCAGGGCAGGAACCTGGAGGCAGGAGCTGAAGCACAAGCCATGGAGGAATGCTGTTCACTTGCTTGCTTGCTTGCTCAAGCTCATGCCCAGCCTGCCTTCTTATACCATATACAACCACCTGCCCAGGGTGGCACCATTCATTGTGGGCTGGGCCCTCCCACACTGCTTGGTCATCAAGACAATACTCCACAGATGTGGCCACAGGCTGATGCAATGGAGACAATTCCCCAATTGAGGCTCCCTCAACCCAGGTGTGTCAAGTTGACACTAAAGCTATCCAGCACAATTGACCCCTTATCAACTTGACACACAAAACACATCACTATTAAAACACCACCTTTCTAGTTCTTATCCCCAAAGTATGATGTTAACATTAATCACAACCTAAGGTAGTACAACCTTAAAAGCCCCACAGTCCTTAAAATGTCCCAACACTTAAAAGTTCACAGTCTATTAAAAGTCTCTTAACTGTGGGCTGCTGCAAAATCCAAAACAAGTACTGTCTTATTTCAAAGGGAAGAATCAGGCACTCTCAAACGAAACCTAAGTCCAGCAAAGTAGCTCAAAGCTGGACACCTGGGACTCACTCACGATCTTCTGGGCTCCAAAGAGTTTCGGCAGCTCCCCTTCTCTGACTCTGCCGTCCACAGCACACACAGCTCATCTCACAGACCCAGGCCAGCTCCATTCCACACCTGCCACTGCTCTTGGTGGTCGTCCCAAGGTCCCGGCATCTCCAAAAAGCTTGGGTCACCACTGAAACTGAGGTTGCACCTTTACCAATGGTTTCTTCTGACCTCTCCTGGTGCCAAGCCTCAGCTTCTCTCCATGACCCCTGCAATCCCAGGGTCTTCACTGCAACCAAGGTGCACTCTTCCAGCAATGGTCTTTCCTGACCTCTCACTGTGCCAAGCCTCAGCTGCTCTCTGTGACCCCCTCAAATTTCAACACCGGAAACATATATGAGACTCTTACACATTACCAAGTCCTGCTTCTGGCTCAAGATGGAGGCTCAGGCCCCTTCTGGATCACAGCTTCTGTGTGCTGACCCTGAAGAAATTCTTCCCAGAAGATTTCACCACAGTGATGCTGGTCTGATTTTTCAGCCCCAGCTCACCAGCATCAATTGTCCCAGTACAACAAAGACTTCACTTCAGGTTCTGGTCTCTTCTTACAGCTGATTCTTCAGCCCCAGCTGATCAGAACCCACAGATTACACAGTCCTGATGATCTCTGCTCCCATTTGAAACTAAAAACTTCACAATCCAGGAGTCCATCTTCTACAACTCTTTCAGCAAAATTGCTCCAAGCTCCACAGCAATGATCTTTAGGCATTCAATGATCTTCCCAGCCCAAAGTTCCAAACGCCTCCACAATCCTTCCCCCAAACACCAAGGTCAGGTCTGTCACAGCAATACCCCACTCCTCTGGTACCAATTTCTGTTCTAGTTTGTCTTCCATTGCTGTGACAAAACACTCTGACCGACACCAACTTGGGGAGGAAAGGGTTTATTCAGCTTACATATCCTGGGTCACAGTTCATCTCTCAGGGAGCCCAAGGCAGAAACTCAGGGCAGGAACCTGGAGGCAGGAGCTGAAGCACAAGCCATGGAGGAATGCTGTTCACTTGCTTGCTTGCTTGCTTGCTCAAGCTCATGCCCAGCCTGCCTTCTTATACCATATACAACCACCTGCCCAGGGTGGCACCATTCATTGTGGGCTGGGCCCTTCCACACTGCTTGGCCATCAAGACAATACTCCACAGATGTGGCCACAGGCCAATGCAATGGAGCCAATTCCCCAATTGAGGCTCCCTCAACCCAGGTGTGTCAAGTTGACACTAAAGCTATCCAGTACAGGGGCTGAGGAAATAAGATGTGGCTGGCTTCCCAAAATATAATACAAACAAAATGCTCAGATGTCCTGCCCTCATGAAAAGCCCAATACCTTGGGGAGTCATAAATCCAGTTCCTGGTTTTGGTGAGCTGGTTATTCCTTCCAGGGACCAGTCAACTGTGGAAAATAAGTATCATCCTGTCAAGCTGCATGACTTGTAGAGCAGTGGCAAGGTGCTATCATGAGAGATAATTCTTTCTTTTTTATCTTATTTATTTTTGTATGTGTATGAATGTACTGCCTGCATGTAGATTTGTGCACCCGTGTTGTGCAATGCTGTGGAGGTCAGAAGAGGGCATCAGATTCCCCTGGAACTGGAGTTAAAGACAGTTCTCAGCCACCATGTGGGTGCCGGGTCCTCTGCAAGAGCTCAGTGCACTTAACCGCGAGGCCATCTCCCCAGCCCTTAGATAATTCTTTTTCAAGGATGAGCTGCCCCGGGAGACCAAGATTCTATTGATCATGAAGATATTACATTCATGAACATATATGCACCAAACTCTGATGTGCTTAATTTCATAAAAACAATATTCTAAGTCTGGCCATGTGTGGCGGCACAGGCCTTTAATCCTAGAACTCCAGAGGCAGAGGCAGGCAGAGCTCTGTGAGTTCAAAGCCAGCCTGGTCTAGATATATACTTCTCGGTCAGCTAGAGCTATAAGAAGACCTTGTCTCAAAGAGAGGAAAAAAAAAAACAGAACCACAGGGCTATAAAACATGGGAGGTTAATACCAATTCAACAACAGTAGGTGAATTCAGTACTCAACTATCTCCAATAGACAGGTCAACTGGGTAGAGAATGAGCAGACAGACATCTAATTAAATGATATTTTGCATGAAATGAACCTATCAGACATCTACAGAATATTCCACCCAAACACCAAAAAGTACAGTTTTTATTCTGTAGCCTTTGAAATTATCTTTAAAACTGAAGACATTCTGGGACACAAAAACTCTCGAAAAATATCAAAAACATTGAAATAATGCCATGCATTCTGTCAGACCACAATGTAATAAAACATAAAACCAACAGCAAAGGAAGCTTGAGTAACTACACAAATTCATGGAGATTAAGCAACATATTCCTGAATAATCAGTGGGTCAAAGAAGAAATTAAGAAATTAAAGTATTCCTGGAACTAAATGAAAATGAGAAAGCAAAACTGATGCTGAGAAAAAATCTTGGGACAATTTAAAAGCAGCCCTAAGAGGGAAATTTAGCTGGGTGTTGTGGTGCATGCCTTTGATCCTAGTACTTTGGAGGCAGAAGCAGGTGGATCTTCGTGAGTTCAAGGCAAGCCTGGTCTATACAGTGAGTTCCAGGACACCCAGAGCTACAAGGAGACCCTGTCTCAAAAAGACCCCCCCCAAAAAAAAGAGGGAGAATGCTGGCATGGTGGCACATGCCTTTACTCCCAGCACTCAGGAGGCAGAGGCAGGTGGATCTCTGTGAGTTCAAATCCAGCCTGGTGTACAGAGTGAGCTCCAGGCCAGCTGGGACTAAAGGGAGACCCTGTCTCAAAATGACCAAAAAAAAAAAATCAGAAAGAGCACAGATAAATTACTTAATAGTACATCAAGACTCTGGAAAAGCAAGAACAAACCAAACCCAAACCTACTAGATGAGAAGAAATAAATCAGAGCAGAAACTAATGATACAGAAACCAAGGAAACAATATAAAGAATCATTGAATCTAATACCTACTTCTCTGAAAAGTTATACAAGATTGGCAGACCCTTAGCCCAGTTAACTAAGATAGAAAGAAATTTTACAAAATCAGAAATGAAAGGGGAAACATTACAACAGACATTAAAGAAATCCAGAACACTGTAATGGAATACTTTTTTAGTATTTTATTCAAGTTTTGTGCATTTCATGCATCACTTCTCAGTGCAATCCAGACTCATCTCCCCCTCCATGCCCCCCACCCCTCCCAAGTACATGCAGTCTGCCATACATGTCGTGTATCACCTTCTGAGTCTTTTCAAACTTTTTCAAAGCACAGGATTATTTGGGGCTGGAGGAGATCTGTACTGTTTCAGTTAGTTCCCTGTCCTAGTTCTTTTGATGTTGTTGTTCCTTCCAACCTGTATTGTTGCAACATATGCATTTATATATGTCAAACATGTACTAAAATCATGTCATGTGAAAATAAACTGTATGTTATTTACAAATCATATTTCAGGATTCACACTTTTCCCTTTTAATTTTATATTGCTCTAAAATATGCAAAGATACCCTGAACCCTTGTATCAAATTATAAAGTCTGAAAATAAGTAGTAAGTTAATTCTAGAGCCTGTGAAAGGATTCGCATTCTAAGAGCACAGTTGCTTTTAGATAAAGAGAAATATAATATTAGTGTTACTCAGTTTGCCTTACAAGTAAGTACTTGGTGCTAGCATCCACAAATGAAGGATACCATTCCTCATTTGTTTTTCTGGGACTGCGTTACTTCACTTAGCATAATATCTTCTAGTTCCATCCATTTACCTGCAAAATTCATGATGTCACCTTTCTTTACCACTACATAAAACTCCATTGTGTACGTTAGGTCTGGGCTTCCCAGAATTCCAAGGGACACGCAGATGTTCACTGCCTCCAGAGGCTGTCAATCTTCTGACCTCTTCCCCATACCCGAGGTTCCCCCTCCATGGCTATAAATGCGTGGGCCCCAGTCACCATCCTGCCCCTGCCCTGGCTGCTTCTGCTCCTGTTCCACCACGTGCCTGCAGATGGCCCACTCTGGCAGTTCCAAATGGAAGTAAACTATGTTCCCAGAGTGACTTAAGTTTCATGTGCCTTTTTAAAATATTTTTTTTATTTTATTTATTTATTTTGTATGTGTATGAATGTACTGTCTGCATGTAGGTCTGTGCCTTTTTATCTGGGGGTTCGAGCTTTTATAACCTAACATTCTGGTCCTGTGGACTCTGATCACCGTTTTGTCCACCCCCCCCCAACCTTGGGGTAGCTGGTAAGGCCTCCGGTTACTGGTTACTGGGTGCAGGCTAGACAGCAGCCACCATTGATTTGGCCAGAGGTACCATCTCTTCCCCTTCTCCTACCCTACTCTATCCCTATGTGACTGTGAATGAGAGTTAGCATGTGTGGTAGGGTTCCATGGCTCTGACAGGCTATGGAATCTGATTGTGACCTAATCTGCAGTTCCACTGGGGTCATTTCACCTCATCAGGTACTCCCCACATGGTGATGGAGCACAGGGCTGATACATGTGACCTTCATGATAAGACCCCTTAAGTCGCCTCACGGGCAGCCAGACAGACAGGTATCTGAGTGAGGGGAGATACCATCTCCCACCCCTACCTTCTGTGTGACTCTGTTTATGTCCTGCCCCCTCTGCCTCAACATTTCCTCTCTGAATTCTAACCTACTCTTTTCTGCCTCTGTCTTCCCTACGTTCTTCTCCTTCACCTTTTATTTAGTCTCCCATTTTTCCATTTTCTGCATTTTTTGAACTCTCCTGAGAACCGGCGTATCAGAGAGTTCCCGAATCCTGCCCTTGGCTGGCTCTATCCAGAACTCTATCTTCCAGGACACTGGAGACAGAATCTGGACGTGTTTTATTTTGGTCCCCCTTGTAAATTCAGGGACTCCGATTTTACAGGCCTGTGGACCCAGTTTCAGAGCCCCCCATGTTGGTCACGTGGGCCTGTAGACTCTGAACAGCACCCCTGAAATCAGAGCAGATGTGTTCTAATCTTCAGAAGGTGCTTCTGGGGATAAAAGCTTTACTTCCTTCCTACAGATCTTTTTCTCTTTCTCTTCTCTCCTCTCCTCTCCTCTCCCCTCTTTCCCTCCTCTCCCCTTTTTTACTTTTCTTTACTGTGCCTTTTCCCACACTCATTCAAGCAGAAAAGTATGGAGTGAGGCTGTGTCTGTGCATGCTCCGTTTCCATGGCAGCCATGCTAAATCACACCCACTCTTCAGCTGCCATCTTGACATGTTGCAGGAATATTCTTGCAAACTTGAATTTACATCGGAGCTTATAACAACTAATGCCATACTCTAATCTTTTTATAATTTATTTAATGGAATGTTCTGATCCTTTCACAATATTGGTTTTTGGGTTTTTATAATGAATTATTGTAAAAAGGCAATTGAGATCCAATTAATACATTTTTATGTCAGAATACCCAAGTTTTGTTTTTACCAGGTTTTCATCCATTTCAAAATACAATCAATTTTCCATTTTTACTTTTGTATGAATAATGTTTTTACAGGCTTTTGTTTGGGATTTTTGCATCATCTGGCTTTTTAACAAATGCTGTTTTGTTTTTTATATTTTGTTTACAAGACTTACCTACTTTTAAGGGATTATTTCAGATTTTGGCATTTTCCACTTCCTTTATAAACCCCATTTTATTCAGAAATCCATTTTGT
Source organism: Rhizomys pruinosus (assembly GCA_009823505.1). Classification (NCBI taxonomy): domain Eukaryota; kingdom Metazoa; phylum Chordata; class Mammalia; order Rodentia; family Spalacidae; genus Rhizomys; species Rhizomys pruinosus. The sequence goes on along the minus strand of VZQC01012009.1, from coordinate 94,606 downwards.
TTCTGCTTCTGTATACAAGCCTCTGCATCTGAGATTAACAAGTTGTGTCCAACACACCCCTCCCACCTGGCACTCAGATCTTGCCTCAGGCAGTAAAGTATCAAGAGACTTTTGATTTTTCCACTAACAATTAATTTATTCTTATTAAATTAACACAAAAATATGCGAGCCAGATCGGCCTGCCTGTTTGCCCTGTCCACCATCCTGTGCATGCACACACACACAGCCTGTGGTGCATGCACATTATGGGCACACATGCTGTTCCCACCTAAGTAGATGTCTTAAACTCTAAATGATTCTGTGTAAAGGTGACAATTGCAATTAATGCTTGTACGACCCTGCACAATGATGGACAACTTTAGAGTTATCTGTGCAGCAGATCAGGGAACTGAGAATCTTCTGTGCCTTGACATCAGGTTATGCTGGGTATGAACACTTACCCATGACATTCTAGGGGGAAAAAGGGATTTCCCATTGTCCAGAATTGATGGATACAATTAAGTCATGTGTCTGTTCAACCTGTCTCTGTGTTATAACCGTTCTCCAATGTGTCTTTGTGATTCATGTAACTGCCATGTGTCCGTGTTCTCCTGTGTGTTTTCTGTCAAAACAAAGCAGCCACTTCAAACTTCTTTCATTCTATATTGTGCACAAAAACAAAAAAAAAATAAATTTACTATTGGCATGCATCTTAAATTTTTAAAGGCCTGATTTGAACCCAGGTTCCTAGGTTTCTACACTAGTTATCTGAAGGTTTTATTTCTTATCTGTCCATTTTTTTTTCTTCACAGGTATTATAGTTAAAATTTCCTTTCCAGTTTTTTCTTATTTCCAGACCTCTGAAGACCTGATTTTTGACCCTTAGGGGTTCACTAACAGATATTTTTCTACTACTTAACCAGGTTTCTGACAGCTGTGACACCCTCCCTCTGACCAGAGCCTATTTTAAAAATCCCTGGATTCATTCATACACTGGCACGTGGACAGTGGCACACGGCTTCCCCTGCAATCTCTTCCCTCCAATGAAACAGCCTAAATACCTTTGGTACAGTCAGTTCCTTAATTATTGTTTATATAATTATGTTTTCCATCACTTGTTAAAATATTTCAATAAGTTCATAGTTTTAAAACCAAGGGTGCAATACATCAATGCCAGTATAAGGAAACTGTATTAGCCATCTCAGCCCTGTCAGTACAATTAATTAGAGCTGCGTGCTTTAAATAATATTTCTAAAGGTGGTTTTTTTCCACTGTATATGACTGGTACAAACACTAGGATAAAAATCTCTTGAATGTGTGGATAAACGTATGTATGTATATGATATTGTTAAACAGCATATTAAGATCTGTCAGTGTATGATAGCAATGCACTTGCCTCTGCTCAGTACAAACTTTATAAACTGCCATCACCAAATTTGTTTATTAGAGCCTCATTTGTGAGTGTATTCATGAAGTACTCTTCACTTTAAAGAATTATATAATAATTATGTCATATACAAGAACTTGTGTTCCACCTAGGAAGTACTATTGTGCTGGATCGCTTTAGTGTCAACTTGACACACCTGGGTTGAGGGAGCTTTAATTGGGGAATTGGCTCCATTGGATTGGCCTGTGGCCACATCTGTGGAGTATTGTCTTGAAGGTCAAGCAGTGTGGGGAGGGCTAGCCCACAATGAGTGGTGCCACCCTGGGCAGGTGGTTGTGTACCATATATGAAGGCGGACTGGGCATGAGCCAGGGGAGCAAGCCAGTGAACAGCATTCCTCCATGGCTTGTGCTTCAGCTCCTGCCTCCAGGTTCCTGCCCTAAGTTCCTGTCTTGGGCTCCCTAAGTGATGAAATGTGACCCAGGAGATGTAAGCTGAAAAACCTCTTTCCTCCCCAAGTTGGTGTCGGTCAGAGTGTTTTGTCACAACAATGGAAGACAAACTAGAACAGAAATTGGTACCAGAAGAGTGGGGTATTGCTGGGACAGACCTGACCTTGGTGTTTTGGGGAAGGATTGTGGAGGCATTTGAAACTTTGGGCTGGGAAGATCATTGAATGCCTAAAAATTGTTGCTGTGGAGCTTGGAGCAGTTTTTCTGAAGGATTTGTAGAAGATGGAGGCCTGGCTTGTGAAGTTTCTAGTTTCAAAGGGAAGCAGAAATCATCAGGGCTGTTTAATCTGTGGGTTCTGGTTAGCTGGGGCTGAAGAATCAGCTCTAAGTAACAAGAGACGAGAATCTGAACTGAAATCTTTGTTGTACTGGGACAATTGATGCTGGTTAGCTGGGGCTGAAAAATCAGCTGTAAGTAAAAAGAGACCAGCATCACTGTGGTGAAATCTTCTGGGAAGAATTTCTTCAGGGTCCGCACACAGAAGCTGTGTTCGAGAAGGGGCCTGAGCCTCCATTTGAAGCCAGAAACAGAACTTGGTAGTAAGAGTTTCCTATATGGTTCTGGTGTTGAAATTTGAGGGGGTCACAGAGAGCAGCTGAGGCTAGGCACTGTGAGAGGTCAGGAAAGACCATTGGTGGAAGTGCACCTTGGTTGCAGTGGAGACCCCAGGATTGCAGGTGTCATGGAGAAAAGCTTACACTTTGCACCAGGAGAGGTCATAAGAGACCATTGGTGAAGGTGCTGCCTCAGTTTCAGTGGCAACCCCAGCTTTTTTGGAGATGCCAGGACCATGGGATGACCACCAAGAGCAGTGGCAGGTGTGAAATGGAGTTGGCCTAGGCCTTCAAAATGAGCTGTGTGTGCCACGGATTGCAGAGTCAGAGAAGGGGAGCTGCCAAAACCTTTGGAGCCCAGAAGATCGTGAGTAAGTCCCAGGTGTCCAGCCTTGAGCTACTTGCTGGACTTAGGTTTTGTTTGACTGTGCCTGATTCTTCCATTTGAAATATGGTACTCGTTTTGGATTTTACAGCAACCCACAGTTAAGAGACTTTTAATAGACTGAACTTTTAAGCGTTTGAACATTTTAAGGACTGTGGGTCTTTTAACGTTGTACTGTCTTAGGTTGTGATTAATGTTAACATCATACTTTGGGGATAAGAACTGGAAAGGTGGTGGTTTAATAGTGATGTGTTTTGTGTGTCAAGTTGACAAGGGGTCAACTGTGCTGGATAGCTTTAGTATCAACTTGACACACCTGGGTTGAGGGAGCCTCAATTGGGGAATTGGCTCCATTGGATTGGCCTGTGGCCACATCTGTGGAGTATTGTCTTGATGGTCGAGAGTGTGGGGAGGGCCCAGTGCACAATGAGTGATGCCACCCTGGGCAGGTTTTTGTGTAGCATATAAGAAAGCAGGCTGGGCATGAGCCAAGGGAGCAAGTCAATGAACAGCATTCTTCCATGGCTTGTGCTTCAGCTCCTGCCTCCAGATTCCTGCCCTGAGTTCCTGCCTTGGGCTCCCTAAGTGATGAACTGTGACTCAGGAGATGTAAGCTGAATAAACCCTTTACTCCCCAAGTTGGTGTCAGTCAGAGTGTTTTGTCACAGCAATGGAAGACAAACTAGAACAACTATATACCTTGTTACAACTTCAAGTGAAACAGAAGTATATATGGAGTTACCCATGCATACTAAAACTGTCTTATATATCTGTTATACTTTGCACATATTACTTTTAATATTCTTAAGAAAAATTGGATTTTACTTCTGGTGACCACAAGGAGAGTCCAAATATAACCAATTTGGGCAGGCCCTAAGTATTTCCTGTCTGTTGTTGGTATGTGACAATGCCCCCCCTTCCTTTTCCTTCTCAAAGCTATAATTCAAAATTTGGGGACAAGTGACATGGCCTCATTTGAGATACTCCTAGAAGGTATTGGTTTTAGCCTCTTTATTACCTTGGATTTGTTTCATTGGCGATGTTAGAACTCTTTTTGTCTTTCATGGTTTAAATCCATTCTACTTTGTGTACCTAAATGTCCTTTATAGTCCTTAAAGAACAAATTGTAGGCCTTACTGCATAGGTTTAATATCAACTTGATAAACCTGAGCTAAGAAACTTGAATAATTGCCTTCATTGGACTGACCTGTGCCCATTGTGGGCAAAGCCATCTTTGGCCAGATTATTTCTATATTGTATACAATAGGCTGAACATAAGCCAGCAACACAAGCCAGTAAGAGGCATCCTTTCCTAGGCTGTAGTGCAGCTACTACAACCAGGCTCCTACCATGAGCTTTTATTATTAGTCAGAATGTATTTGTTAAGAGTGCTTAAGTCAATATTTAAGCTTTACTCAGGTATTATATGGTAATTAAAGTACCAAATTCATTCAAATAATCCTCTTGGAGGTTTAGCAACCAGACTTAAAGCTCCAATCTGATTTGACAAGGGGGATTTGAAGGGACAATTTTTTGGCCCTTACCCTCTAAGGTTGCCTTAAGTCCTAGAGTCCTGCATCAGCACCTTTGTACATGTCCTATGGCAGTGAGTTACCAGTCATCCGGGGCAAGGGAGGTCTTGGAGATTCACTTAAAAGGACTTCATCTGGCCAGTGTTCAGTCAAGGGAGGAAAGTCCATATACAGGAGAAACTCCTCATGCTTCAAAGGAAAGCTCTGGTCAAGCAAGGCCTGACTTTGTTCTCACATAGTTGAAATTGGTGAAGAGAGCCAGGTGCAAGGCCTGAGTGACCCCCTTAGGACCAGAACTGACTGATCCTAACACTAAAACTAATTCAGTTTCTCTGAGCTCACTGTGTGGTTTTATTTTAAGGAATTCTACAATATAATGACACAGTTGTTTGCAGATAACATTGATGTTACTCAGTATGTCATAAACACCCCAAGAGGAAATGATAATCAAAAAAGAGAAAATAAAATAATTTATTACCAGAGAGATAGGATAGAGGCCTATTGTGTCATGCTAGAAAATATCTCAGAGGTAGGTGATGGATTTAATGTGCCATGCCAGAAAATACCACCTTTTATATTCTCATGGTTATGGCTCTCTTTCTGGAGCCCTGTGTACTAAATCTGGCTCTCATTCTAGAGCTCTGTGCAATAAAACTTTTTTCCCAATTCCTCAGAAATAGAGTACAGGTCTTCTCTCCCTCTGGAGACCTAGGCAGGGACCATCCAATTGTTAATGCACCCAGTATCCACCCCACCTGATGGTACTGTGAAGTCCCTGCACTGGTATATTCATTTTTCTATTTATCCTTTTTTATTTACTATTTTCATTTAGTATTCATCAGTAAAAAATAAAATAAGAACATAACAATAAATGAACAAGAATAAATAAATAAGTTAATAAATAAAAAGTAAATAAATAAATAAATAAATAGATGAATAACAGAATAAATGAATAAATAAATAACCCAAGCCATTTTACCTTGTGAAATTTGTACAGGGACCTAATTTTCCAGATAGTTTTCCTTGAATCACTCAGGGATTCCCTCCTTGGGGCAGGGAAATGAATGAGAGGAGTTATCAGCTGTTAAATCCAAACAAGTTCCCAGGAATTTGGAAGATCCCAATTGAACTCCTCCTCCCTCCAGTGATATTACTCTGTGCATGTGCAAGCCACAGGGGCTCCAGGGCGACCAAGTGTTCCGAGTAGGTAGCAGGTGCCAAGGGAAACCAGGGCTAGAGAGGGTCTGAGGATGTGGCGATTGCCAGCGCGAGGTCATTGTCCCTGAACTGGGAAGCTTGCGCAACCTACACAGTGCCCCTGCAGCTGGGCTAGAAGGAGAAGCGGCTTCTGCTGGCACTCGGTGGGGTGGCTGGCCCCTTTGGGGGTGGGGTGCAGGCTTGCTGAAATCAGACAGATCCAGTGACTTGGGTCCTATCCAGCAGCTCCTGGGAAAACCTCTCATTCCCGTCTTACAGAATGGATTCTGCCAGGCAAGCTGTCTAAGATATCCAGGGACACCTAGCCAAAAGGGAGGCCACTCCTGCTGAGGCTCCAGCTGGGTGAGCAAGACCTGCCCCTAAGTTCCATCTGCCCAGCAAGAGAGAGCCTGTCCCAGTTGAATTGGGTCTAGTGGACTGGATGGCAGGTGCTCTTCAGATTCTTTTGGATCTTCAGATCCAAAGCTCGCCAGCCCAAGGAAGGACAATTTCTGGGCTCTAGGAAAGAGGTAAGTGGAGTTGAACATCTATGCAAGTCCAAATGCAGTTAAGGTATCCCCTGATCAACCCCATTGCCACCACATTTCCTGGGCTGCAGACTGTCAGCTGGCTACCTGGAGGCATTGTGAGGTCTTTACCTTCTGAGCATCAGACATCTGACAGACCCTTCACAGAGGGGTCAGGATTTAGAGGACAGTGTCTAGAAGGAGACATTCTTAGTACCCTGGTCACTGTTGATTTCCAAGCAGCCTTCACTCCGACAGTCTCTATTCCCCAACCTATAACCACATTCAGAACCTTTCTTGGAATCCTACCCTAGGAATGGGTTTCTACTTGGCTCCTCTATATGATTCCTGGAAAGGCAGCACAGGCCCTCTGACAATCACTGCTCAGAAGGGGACTTTCCTAAGTAGAGACAGAAACCCTGCTGCATAACGAAAAAAAGAATGAATAAATTAATAAATGAGTAATTCAATAAATAAGTATGGCTTTTAAAGAAACAAAATAAAAAAAATGTCAGGAGATTTTTCTGGGAAAATAATTTATTTTTCTCTGCCTTCCAGATCAAGGAAAGAGGAAAGCAGCTCAGCGTGGAGCTACCCATAATCTTAAATAAAGGCATGAATGGAGAAATCCATAAATATATAAAGGAGTAAATAATTAAATAGATAAAAAACAAAAATAAAATAAAACCGGAAAGGACAGGTAGATATTTCTTTGGCCAGATTTCTTTCTTCTTCTTCCGCCTTCATTCACCAGGAAAGGGGAAACAATACAGCATGAAATCTGGGTCCATCTGCCTCTGCCTCATCTCTGATACTTTTTTATGGCTTGTTAAGTTATCTAGCATGTTTCTTTTCCCTTAGAATCTTCTTTTCTAATGATGCGAGTGTTTTCTACTAGATCTCGCCTTTCCTTTTGTCTCTAGTCTTTGTCTTCTTATCCTTAGTCTTTCTTTTCTTTATTGTTCATTTTATTCATTTTTTAACTTTGCTGAAGTGTCTTATCTGCCTTTATCTCTCTTTTCTTCACCTTTCTACTTTCTCAGGTGGTCTGCTGCCTATCTTCTAATCTTTTTATTTTTAGCTTCATGTTATCTTATATTTTATCTTTGCTGTTGGTCCATAGTTCCCTTTTAATTTTCTCTTCCTTTTATTATGACTTCTTATTTTAGCTCACTTTTTACCCTCTATCTAATTTTATATTGTTTTTTTCCACATAAATTTATTTTTATTTTTTTAACAAATCTAGACCCGTGTTTCTGCCCATTCCCCCACCCCGCCAGAGTGCATGCATTCTGCCAAACATGCTTTTCATCTCTTTCTCAGTCTTTCTCAATATTCTGCATGAGGAAGTTGACTGTTTTGTGCAGAAGTTCATTGTTTCAGTCAGTTGCACTGGTATATTCATATAAGACTCAACCAGATTGTCTTCTCAGTTTCAGAGAAAATGTCCATTAAGTACTGGCCACTATCAATCTGTACCAAAACCACCAGGGAAAGCATCCAGAGCAGCCAAAATGGGAAACTACATTCAAACCCTCCAGCCTGACAGGTGTTCCCCCAAGACTTTGTCAACCCTCATCTCTGAAGCAGATGCAGAAGAGAGAACAGCATCCCATTTCCTTATCATAATAAAAAGGCTAGAATGTTAGGCCTGGGCTTCCCAGAATTGCAAAAGACAAACAGATGTACACTTCCTCCAGAGGCTGTCAATCTTTTATCCTCTTCCCCTGTACCTGAGGCCCCACCCCATGGCTATAAATGGGTGGGCCCCAACAACCATCTTGCCCTTGCCTCAGCTGCTCCTGCTGCTGTTCCACCATGTGCCTGCAGGTGGCCTGCTCTGGCATTTCCAAATGGAAGTAAATCATGTTCCTAGAGTGAATTAAGTCTCCTGTGCCTTTTTATGTGGCGGTTCACACTTTTATAACCTAACAGTGTAGATGTACCACATTTTCTCTATCCATTTGTTGGCTGAGGGGAACTTGGGTTGGTTCCATCTCTTTGCTATTGTCAAGAGAGCTGCAATAAATATGGATGTGCATGAATCTCTGTGATAGGATGAGTCTTGTGGGTATATACCCAGGAGTGGTCTGACTGGATGAGGGTGGTAGGCTCATTTGAGTCTTTTAAGTGTTCTCCATACTGCTTTCCACAGTGGATGATGGATGAGTGTTCCTCTTTCCCCACAACCTCTCCAGCATTTGGTATCATTTGTTTTCTTGATCCTAGCCAGTCTTATTGGAGTGAGATGATATCATAAAGTGGTTCTAATTAAATTATTAATGCTGGTGAATAATTTTTTAAGATGTTTCTCAGCCATCTTTACTTCCTCACTTGTGAAGTCTCTGTTCAGCTTTTTACATCATCTTCTAAGTGAGTCATTTGTTTTCTTCTTTGTTTTTTGAGTAGTTTATGTATTCTGGAAGTCAGTGCTCTGTCAGACGTATCACTGGTGAAGGGATGCTCCCATTCTGTGGGTTTTCTAGTCACTTCACTGTTTCTATTGCTGTACAGAAGCTTTTGAGTTTAATGAGGTCTCATTTGTCAATTATCGACCTTAGATCCTGGGCAGTTGCTGTCTGATTTAGAAAGTCTTTTCCTACACCTATGTCATTTCGGATGCTGCCAAGTTTTCTTCTAACACCTTCAGATTTTCGGGTTTCATGTTGAAGTCTTTGATCCATTTGGAGTTGATTTTTGTACGGGACAAGAGGTAGGAGTTTAATTTTATTCTTCTACAAGTAGTGATCCAGTTTTGCCAACACCATTTACTGAAGATGCTGTCTTTCCTCCATTCTGTCTTATTGGCCCCTTTGTCAAAGGTGGCTGAAATTGTATGTGCTCATGTTTGGATCTTCAATTTTGTTCCACTGGTATACATGTCTGTTTTGTGCCAGTACCAGGCTGTTTTTATGAATATAGCCCTGTAATATAGGTTGGAGTCTGCTTTGGTATAGTGATCCCCACTCCACCCCCGTATTGCTTTTTTGGCTCAGGGTTGCTTGGCTATTCAGGGTCTTTTGTATTTCCAAATGAATTTAAGGATTTTTTTCCAAGTCTGTGAAGAAATTCTTCGAAATTTTAATTGGGAGCGCATTGAATTTGTATATTAATTTGGGTAGAATGGACATATTTTAATATATTAATTTTTCCAATCCATAAGCATGGGAGGTCTTACTATCTTCTGATGTCTTCTTCAATCTCCTTCATGGGTTTAAAATCTTTTTTGTAGAGATCTTTGGTGTCTTTGGTTAGGTTTGTTCCTAGGTATTTTATTGTTTTGAGGCTATTGTGAGTGGGAAGTTCTCCTTCTATTCCTTCTTCTGTTTCTGATTGTTGGTGTAAAGAAACACTACTGATTATTCTGGGTTAATTTTGTATCCTGCCACTTTACTGAAACTCTTAATCATTTCTAGGAGTTTTCTAATGGGGAGTTTTTAGCATACTTTAAGTAAACTATCATATCATCTGCAAACAGGGATAGCTTGACTTACTCTTTTCTAATTAGTACTCTTTAATTTCCCTTTCTTGCCTTATTGCCCTAGCAAGCATTTCAAGCACTATATTGAAGAGAAGTGCTGATAGGGTCAGGCTTGATGAGTTCCTCCTTTATGGGGAATGCTTCTAACTTTTCTCCATTTAGGATGATGTTGGCTGTGGGTTTCCTGTAAATGCCTTTGATTATGTCGAGGACTGTTCCCTCCAGTCCAATTCCCTCTAGAACTTTAAACATAAGGGATGCTAGATTTTGTTGAAGGCTTTTTCTGCATCAATTGAGATGATCATGCGGTTTTTGTTTTCAGTCCATTTATGTATTTTATAATACTTATTGATTCTCTTATGTTGAACCTTCCCTGCATCTCTGGTATGAATCCAACTTGGTTGTGATGGATGATTTTTTTCATGTAGGTCTGTATGCATTTGTAAGTATTTTGTTGAATATTTTTGCATCTATGTTAATTAATGAGAGGGGCCTATAGTTTTCTTTTTTGGTTCTATCTTTTCCTGGTTTTCATATTAGGGTAATTCTGGCATCATAGAAAGAATCTGGGAGATTTCCTTCTGTTTGTGTCCTTCTGAACAATTTGAGTAGTAATGGTTGTAATTCCTCTTTAAAAGTTTTATAGAATTCTGCCATGAAACCATCAGGCCTGGGATTTTTTTAGTTGGGAGGTTTTTTATTACTTTTCCAATTTCCTCAAATATTATGGGTGTGTTTAAGCTGTCAATATCTTCTTGGTTAAGCTTTGGTGAATTTCAGGATTTCAGATATTCATCTTTTTCACTTAGGTTTTCAAATTTAGTAGAGTATATGTTTTTGAAGTGTTCCCATATGATTGTCTGGATATTTTCATTGTGAGTGGTGATGCTTCCCTTCTCATGATGAATTTTATTGATTTGGAGTTGCTCTCTTTCTTTGGTTAACTGGGCTAGAGGTCTGTCTATCTTGTTTATCCTTTCCAAAAAAAAAACTTTTGGATTCACTGATTCTTTGACTTTTTTTTTTGTTTTAATTTCATTGATTTCTGCTCTGATTTTTTACATTTCTTCCTGTCTGCTGAGTTTATGGTGCATTTGTTGTTCTCAAGTGTTGTTTTTTAAGTTTTATTTTAGAATTTTTTATTTTTATTTTATTTATTTATATATGTATATAAATGTATTGTCTGCCTGGAGGTTTGTGCACCCGTGTCGTGCAAAGAACTGGAGTTCTCCTGGAATTGGAGTTACAGACGGTTCTCAGCCGCCATGTGGGTGCTGGGGATCAAACCCAGGTCTTCTGCAAGAGCAGTCGGTGCTCTTAACCGTTAGGCTATCTCTCCAGCCCCCTTCTCAAGTGTTTTTAGCTGCAGTGTTAGATCATTTGTTTATGCTCTTTCTGTTTTGTTTTGTTTTGTCTTTTAATGTAGTGTTTCTATTTCCTTCTGGAGTTTGTCATTCTCTCCCTCTAGTTCTTTCTGGATTTTATCATTCTTCTACTTCCTTATTGAGTTTTTCATTCTCTCCCTTGAGTTCTCTGATTTGTTCTTTATATTCTTTTATTTCTTCTATTATGTCTATGATTGTTCTTCTAAGATCCATGTCCTGGATTCTATCCAGTGAAATCTTGTTGTAGGTATTTTCTATAGGACTGGTAGCTTCTTGTGGAGATTTATTATGTGCTTTTCCAATGTTGTTTTTTCTTTGTCTTTTTGACATGTGGGTTTGTTTTATTGTTTGTATTCTGGTGCAAATCTCAAATGTTTCTTCTCTGCATTGAAGGCTTAATTTTCTTGTTTCCTACAGATATGTTCATTGTCTTCTCCTTGGTTTATGGAGAGCTGGATGTGCTAAGTTTCTAGTTTTCACTTTTGGTTATATATATGGAGGTTCAGCTAGCTCTTCCCTTTCTGGTCTGGAGGTTCTTCAGAAATATGGAGGTAACAATAAGGTCAATTCCCTGCTGATCATGCACCTGCCTTGTGCTCAGGTGTTGCTACAGCTGTTCTCAACGGGATGCCTTCACTGTAGCTCAAGAGGGTTGGGTGGCCAGTTTGCCCATGCTCTCTGGACCTGGAGTGTGTTCAGCTGGCTGGGTGATTCCACCCCACCACTATGCACACTGGGTCAGGTGTGGCTGGCTGGCAGGCATCATGCCATGCCCAGGGCAATGAAGAGCCTGCCTGGTGTTGTGCTCACCTATTCCCCAGTCGCCGTGCTGCCTCCTGTAATGGAATACTTTAAAAATCAATATGCCATGAAATTTAAAAATCTAAAAGAAATGGATGAATTTCTAAAGTTACAGACACCACCAATTTTAAGCCAAGAAGAGCTCAACAGCTTAAATACACCAATAACAAATAAAGAAACTGAAATATCAATACAAAACATCCCACTGAACCAAGTGTGGTGGCACACACTTTTAATCCCAGTCATGAGGAAGCAGAGGCAGGCAGAGCTCTGTGCTTTCAAGGCCAGTCTAGTCTACATAGCCAGTTCCATGCCAGTTTGGAGTAAAGGGAGACCCTGTCTCAAAAAGACAAAAAAAATCATCCCACTGAAAAAATTCTAAGCCCAGCTGTATTCACAGCGAAATTCTTCCAGACATTCAAAGATCTACCGTCAAAAGGGCAGAAAGATGGAAAGCTCGCAAACTCCTTCTATGAAGCCAGTATAACTCTAATCCCAAAACCCAGTAAAGACTCAATCAAAAAAGAAAACTATAGGCCCATATCCTAATACATACATGCAAAAATTCTTGACAAAACCACATATAGACGAACATCAAAATGATCATCTACAATGATAGAATTGGCTTTATTCCAGAGAAGCTATGATGGCTCAATATATATAACCCAATAAATATAATAAATCATATCATTAGACTTAAAAACAAAACTCCCATGGACATCTCAATAAATCCAAAAAAGGTTTTTGACAAAATCCAACATGCATTCATGTTAAAAGTCCTAGAGGCATTGAAATCCAATTAAACAGCTATTGATTACCCCGAGATAACAGTGCCACTACTGCACCACTAGAGGTCGTTTGCTGTGCCAGTCATTATGATTATTAAGTTTTAGGGCAGGGTTAAACCATTGATTTTCCCACTTAGCAGCTTTCATAGTATCCTCCAGAACTATGAAAGCTACAGTTAAGGTAGGAGGCTTGCAGGTCACTTTGAGCCCCATTGTTCCAAGACCTGGGTCCAAAGTATGCCCTGACCTCAGCAATAGGGTCTTATCTTTGAACTCTGGAAGATAACCAAGAGCTCTGCTACTGTCAGAGTTTCTTGAACTACTTGAGCCAACAATTTCAAGGGATGTCTGGCCTGTACAGCACTGAGCTACTTGCCATACAATACCCCAGATATACATATGCACTAATGTTCAGGATACAAATACCTCTAAATGCAAGTGAATTCATGGGTGGCAGTGTAAACACAGCCAAATACACATGGTTGGAGAGTTCATAATCCTGGATAAAACCCTATCTCTGCCATACCTCTAGACAAAAGAAATTTCTTGCTTTATGCTTAATATGAATCCTTGTATTTACAGACAAATACACAGAAAACCACTCTTCTACAAAGCTTCTTTTTGCAACATATGGAAGGTACTCCAGAGTTCTACACTGATTGCACACAGAGAAAATATGTCTGAGAGATGCCCAGTACTATGTGACACATCTACACACTCTCCAGCTAACATTCATGGAACTCTGAGGAACAGGAGATTGAGAGAATACTAGTACATCTCAAAACTCTCACAGGTGGAGTTTCCCTATTAAAAAAGAGTTCAATATGCACAGGTCATAAATGGGCAAGTATTAGAGAATAAGTGAATACACAGTCACTTGTGTCCCCGGATAGGACTCTTATGTTAAACTTCACCCACCCACAAATGAAGGATCAATGTGGAAGGAGGGTCAAGGGGATTGTAAGAGCCACAGGTGGTCCATGTCCGTAAAGAAGCATAAGCTTTCAGGCCACTAGGAGCTTGCATATGCCAACTGGTGGCAATAATAGCATCAAGCACAAGACCCAGGCAGACTCAATTGGTCAAGGGCACAGAGCACAGCAAAGGAAATTGGCAGTTGGCTAACAATAGCCTGTGAAATGTTGGAGACTGATTATAACTGGGTGAGGGAAAGTAGACCTTATTTAACAATCAATAGGTAGGCTGGCTAGACTCTAGTGGATGAATTTACACCCAAGGCCATCTGAGTACAAATGCTTGACTGATAGGATCTAACATGGATGGCAGAATGCATGAGATCTGATGGGGGCAGAGGGAATGGATGAGGAAGGGACTCTAAATTTGATTAAGAGCTGTTGTGTAAAATGTACAAAAAATTAATTTTTAAAAATCCCAGAAGAAAAAAATTAAAAAATTAATAAAAATAAAAATCCCAGAAGAGCTGTGCATGGGGGTTTATGCCTTTAATCCCAACACTCAGGAGGGAGAGGCAGGTGGATCTCTGTGAGTTCAATGCCAGCCTAGTCTACATAGAGAGTTCCAGGCCAGCTGGGGTTACAGGAAGGCCCAGTCTCAAAAAAAGAACCTCCAAAAATCCCAGTACAACTTTAACTGGAGGGAGCATAACTCTATGTAATTAAAACTATATACAACAAACCCACAGGCAACATCATTCTAAATGGAGATAAAATGGAAGCATTCCAATTAAAACCAGGAACCAGAAAAAGCTGTCCAGTATCCCCATTCCTTTTCAATATAGAGCTTGAAACTCTTGTGAAAGAAAAGAGAAAAGAATGAAATTAAAGGAGTACTAATTGGAAAAGAGAGGTAAGTTAGCACTATTCGCAAATGATATGATAATATGCATAAGAAATTCCAAAAATTCAACCAGAAACCTGCTAGAAATGATTAATATTTTCAGTAAAGTATAGGTTATAAAATCAACCTACAAAATTAGTAGTCTTTCTATATACTAATAACAACTAATCAGAGAAAGCATTCAATAAATAATCTCAAAGAATATTTAGAAATAAACATGACCAAAGACATTAACAATCTGTAAAATGAAAAGTTTTAATATTTAAAGAAAGAGATAGAGGAAGATACCAGGAGATGGAAGGATCTACCATGCTCACAGATTGGTAGAATCAATATTGTAAAAATGATCATCTTAATAAGAGCCATCTGTAGATTCAACGTTCAATGTATCACCAATAAAAACAACCAAAATTTTCTTCAGAGAGCTAGAGAAAGCCACCCTAAAATTCATATGAAATCACAAGTAATCATGGTAAAATTAGCTGGGGTCATCACCTTGCCATATCTCAGATTATTTACAGAGTTACAGTCATAAAAACAGTAAGTTACAGGCACAAAAATGGACAGGTAGATCAATGGAACACAATAGAAGACCTGAACATGAGTACTGCAATTTCAGCCACCTGCTATTTGACAAAGGAACCAAGAAAACACAGTGGAAGGAATCGAAATCTCCAATAAATGTGCTAGCAAAATAAGATCTCCACATGTAGAAGAATGAAATTTGACCCTATCTTTCACCATGCACAAAAGTCAATTCCAAATGGAACAAAGAATTCAACATAACATAAAACCTGAACTTCTGAAACTGCTGGAAGAAAAAGTAAATTTATGCCCATGTTCCTTGAGTTCTTTTTTTTTTTTTTTTTAAATTAGTTTTTTT